>JAFELO010000212.1:65238-99068 GCA_017140195.1 Eumaeus atala
ATTCGAAATGGTCTTCACATCGAAATACTGATGCTATCAAGAAGCTACATTTCCATTTGGCCATAGTCATAATGAAGTAAAGGGGTTCTACGGTCCCCGGTTCAATGAAACAGTATAAAAAGTGTCTGTACATTAAATATATTAAAAAAACAAGATGTAGTGTCATGCAGTATGCATGGCGCAATCTCTCTTTTGCATCATGGCACTACCTCGTCCTAAAAATATATAGTTATATTGTTGTGGTCTTAGTTTATTAAGAAAATTTATCAAATGTTTAGATGGTTTCGAGTGTTTACTCAAACGTGTATAATTTTATATACAACTAGTAAGTTCCAATTATACGCAAGTACATGATTAAACGATACAAAGTTTGCTCATTATCATTTCATAAACATTTTATAATTTACAATTAACTGCAAATACTCGTACAGTTAATTGTAAATTATAAAATGTTCACTTCCAGCAACAATTAGGATAGAATGTACGCAATCGGATGTGTAGCGCTCAATCCAGCAAAGATGGCGGGCGGAAACGCGTCGCGCCTACTGTCATGGCCGCCGGAAGTCCTCTTGCCATTTTGATAAATAGTTGTTCTTCAACAGTTTTTCTCATGCAAATGAGGGGTTGGATGACGGATGGCGTTTGTCACAATTTTCTGGGATGGATTTAATTTGGGATTGCATGGGGCGACTAATCTGGATGGGACTGCTGATTGCGCGTTTTCGTTTTGCATTTTGACTGGGAAGGGATTTAAATAAAAGAACATTTTGTTTGAATTTGGAACGAATATCTTAGGTCAGGTTTGTAGGTGAACCTTGGCGCGAAATTCCTTTAGTCTTTTTAAAAGGAATTTATGATGAACTAGACAATCTTCATAAATTACTGGCTTCTTTCGGGGCTTGATTTGGATCTAATTACTAAAACAGTGGTCATATTATAAGCATTCACAATAATGGCCAAAAAGTACACTTAGTACTTTGCTAGTTAACCTGTCAACATCATCATTTTGAGATATTGATTTGAATCCCGTGGCAAACGTAAAAAAAACGTTTATCTACAAGATGGCAAAGTGCATAGTGATAACTTATTCTTACAGTCATTATGGTGGTAATGACAAGAGTTACGTACAAAATTAACCGTTATTGTTTATAGTACTAGTATGACCACACTTTTAGTATAATTAGGACAAATTACACGTGGTGTAATATCGTAATTGCGAAATGACGGGGACTGTGAACTATTAGTTCCCGCATAAATCGCGAGTCACGTCAGCCATTAGAAATGCACATCTGCTGTGCGCTTTATTAACTACTGAACCTGGTATAGTACACGCAAAAACTACACATTGTTCTTGGTTCTACCATAGGTATTTATTGCTTGTGCTATATTATTACTATTATGTGCTTGTTGTATGTTATTATGTTTTTATTACAATCGCTATAAGAGCTACTATCGCGATAAAAACTCAAAGTAATTGGATTGATATTTATAATTATTTTTATTCGAGTATTCCCTTTTTTAGTAAAAAGATTTTCAGTTTACGAGGTAACTCGTGCCGACAGTTGGTATGTTTATTTATTATTTAGGTGAGAGAACGAATTCTTCGATTGTTTTGATTACTATAGCGATAGTAAGGCGTTCATCTTAAGACAACTTTACCAGAGTTTACACAAATGCATGATTTTTCTCCATGTACTTATAAAATCATTTCAAACCGTACGCAACGAGTATATAGCTATCACTTTAAGCTAATGTAAGCTTAGCGAGAGGTTGCAGCATCCTCATTAAGCTACAAAAAAATATAAGGGCCTTAATCTATTAATTTTTTTAAAATTATTATTCGATTTTCACTTATACTGTGCCTGGTGACATTCAATATCATTGATTAATTTTTGCGCCCTCATAGCGTTACATTGCACGTGCGAAAGGTGTGTCCAAAAGGTCAGGGCACAGATGTCTTAGCGCCAAGTAACGCACCACTAAGCGCCGTTTTTTGACCTCAAAGGTGTATCGTTCCGGTGTGCGATTTCTCGGTGCATAAATTCTTTGTCGTGTATGATCGTTATTTGTACGCTCTTGTAGCTATCAATTAAAACCGCTTATTTTGAAGGTATACCTTTTAGCAAGTTTGGATATCGTGTATCAGATATTGTACCCGCATCGTAATTTAAGATTTTTTTGTATAGTAGAGGGGGGCAAACCAGCACCCAGAGCCTACGGTCAGTCGTACAACTGTTGATGCATGCCCATAAATATACGCATAATAGTTATGCAAATGCGTGTGTACTCCTTCCCTCCTTACCTCCAAGTCCCAAATAGTTGGCTAAAGTACCGGATTTTTATGATCCCCATCGGACAACATTTTCCTCGCCAAGATGAAACTACAGATAGTACCGCCTTAAATCTATCACAGCTGTATGAGTATGAGTGAGAGAGAGTATGAGTAGTGTAAATAGCTCCGATTGTTGTAATAAAGTGTATTAGAATGTGATGCAATTGTAATGTAACTTGTGTATTATCCCGAGCCATCTCTCCCGCTGAGCTTGTTTCCCCGGTTCTTATCAGATCAGATTTAGAGTTTAACCGGTAATAGTAAAGTAACAATGTCTATAAAGAGATTTGTAAATCAAATTTTTAATAAAATGTTTAGATGTTTACAAATTGAAATTTTAGGCCCTCGATTTGTGAGATCTAGGTTATACTGATACCTACTATAGGTGTCAGTATAACCTAGACCTCACAAGACAACATTTTAAGAGATGACAATAAACCAATGAAGAGTAATGATGACCATAAATTACTTTAAAAATAATCATTAATTGTCATAATTAGTCATTCAATATTGGCTTAAAAATAATGGATACATTTATAATTTTCCGATATTCACACCTGTCCAAGAAAAAATATAAAGGCTTGATACTGGATTTTATGCCCTCTGAATAAAATTCAAAGTCGTTTATCACATATAGAGTTTGCCAGGTGTATTTACGCTCAGTATAACACAAAAGGGTGCATATGATTTTGTGACTCACGGTTAAAATAGTTCCCTAAGGTCACATGACACGTGGTATTATTATTTTTCATTTAGATCGTTTTAAATTGTAATTGTATGCTTAATAATTTAAAATATTTTTATTTAAAATTATACAATTATATATAAATATATAATTAATAATTTAATTGTGCGAACGCCGTGTCGATGAACTTTTTCTATTGTTTCAGTGTGAAAAAAATGTCGACATATCGAGCAAGGTTCAATTCCGCAGTCATTTGGAGGCGTAGGCTAAATTAGCCTCCAAGAAGCTGGGTGTGTTCAAAAGGGCGAAGCAGTACTACACGCCACTTCATCAGCTGCAATTATACAAGGCGACTGCATATGGAGTACTGCCCTTACCTTTGGGCGGGTGCCCCCAACTCTCAACTCGCCCCATTCGACCGTATTCAACGTAGAGCGACACGAATCGTTGACGACCATTTTGTTTCCGTGCAGCTAGTTCCTTTAGCATTACAAAGAGATGTTGGCTCGCTCTCCATTTTCTACCGCATCTACTATCTACCGAAGTGTTCCGAGGAGTTGTTCAGATTAATACCAGCAGCGGAAATCCACTCCCGGTCATCACGGCAGAACTCTAAGTTCCACCGTCACCACCTTGATGTCCGAAAGTATACAACTGTGCGTTTCAAGCGCAATTTCCTACCGCGCACAACTTCGATGTGGAACCAGCTGCGGTATATTCGAATCAATACGATATGGGGCTCTGCAAGAAAAGAGCTTACTAAAGGGTGGCAGCGTGTCTGCATAACCTCGGGTCACGTGGATGTCTATGGGCGGCGGTAGTTATCAAACACCTGTTCGTTTGCCCCCTATCCTATAATTTTTTTTATAAAAAACAAATGTCTGCTTTAACACTTTAGTGTCGCGTGGCTGATGTTACGAGGCGGCGGGTTGAAATACATTTTTAATAAAGAGCACCCGTCTCTTAAATGTATCTCTTTTAGTGACCAATGTGTGGGGAGTGAAACAATCGATTAAGTTGGTACATTACTGGTACGCCGCCATCTCACCTGTGTCATTTTCATTTCTGAAGATTTTTTTAATACATGCGATCCAGTTCTCTTACTATATTTGCGTTGACTACAATTCGTTTTTAAAAATATTTGATGTAAGCCTACTTAGGTGTTACTCTATTATTTTAATATACGGAGATAAAACAGTTTCACTTCATATTTTGTAATCGAAGAATAAGCACATACATAACAATACTAGTAAACGATGCCAAACTAAAGTACGTAAGTGTAAAGAGGGCATACTGTCTTGATCATAATCTGTTTTTATCAACGTCTATTGTGGACATTATCAAAATATGCTACAGTAAAATAAATCTTATTAGCTTACGTTAAGGATGATTTTCAAAAGAACTATTTGTGTTCTATGAAGTCCAGTGAAACAAGGCGTGGCAAGTCAATACGTTAATCTACATAATAAAAGGAATGTTTTAAAATATGCGGCGCGCGTCCTTAATTGCTAGAGCCTGGTGGCTATCAATTGCGAAATGGAAAAAAACTGGCCGCTCTCAAATTCATTGTGTGTATGAGTTTGTGGATTTTTATAAGGAAGACGTAGAGCCGCTTTAATTTTTAGTTTCTTTTTCTGATCGCTAGTCTTAAAACCTGTTTTGGATAGATTACCAATTCATATTCGTTTATGACTGAACGAGACGGAGTCCCTGCAACTGTATGACAATAAATTAAAAACAGCTATTCAACAAAATCCTTTTCAATTTCACATCTATATCTCACTCATAACTATTCTCGTATACGTAAAGTCATTTGCTTTTATAAAAATGAAAATAAAAGGTGCAATTAACAGTAGAGAACAAGTAGTGGTAGTAGCCTCTTGCGGTGCTGCTAAGCAAATAACTTACTTACAGTCACTGCAAAGTGAGTCAACATTTAATGATAAAAATGTTGTGTTTAAATGGAAATAAAACACATACATTATCACACTATGCCCCTGCTGGAGTAGCCGAGGCTAAGGGACCTTCACATATCAGGACCCATCCCTGCCTCGTACACAAAGGATTTCACAAGGAGGCGTCCTTGTGAGCCCTCAATGTAAACTTAGCCGCCGACAAGCAGAAGTGATCATAACACAGATCCAGTGTGTGACGTCAGCCTTGGTCCTCCCCGGCCGCTGGTGCCTACACGCTTTAATAGCGAAAGTCTGTTGTCGGGTGCAAATAAAGTCTCAACAAAGTTAATCGAATAAATACAATTGAACACAGCTCTATGCCACTTCGTCTAACGCTCGAGGTCCATCTCTTTGTCCGATCTAAATGACCCCAAATAATAATCATCTCTATTCACCGTCCGCTCCACTTTCCCATAGAGGATACGGGCACTTTGATTTGCGACCGAATTTGAATACCATCATTTTGAATTACACTTAATTAAGCAAGGAATTGACATGGTCGATCTGTTCGGACCCCTTGTTCTGTAATTAGCTGTGGTCGTGAATACGTGTAATTAGCGCTAACACAAACAGTGCCTCTACGCACGAGCCCCAGGCTCTCACAGGAGTGTTCATGATAACTAAGTCTATGCGAATGTCACACGCTGTTATAAAAGTACTTTAATGGATCGTATCGCGGTCACCTCATCACTGTTCATTGCCGACATGTATCTTTTTTAAATAGAATAGAGGGCAAACGAGAAATCGTAGAGTTTTACCGACACCCATGAACATCCAAACAACTATCATGCCAATGCGTTGTCCTCCTTACCCCCCCAATGGGCCACCACCCACTCACAATCCGCACAAAACGTGACTTGGAGGCTGTAGTATCATGCACCATACATGGCACTACCTCCTCCTATGCAGCATGGCACTACCTCTTACAATTATAAAGCACCTAAAGTGTCGCGATTGTAAAATGGTTGGTGTAATTCTAATAAAATTACAATCTATAGTATTGCCATATTTCAGATTTTGTAATATAAAATAGTTTTTTTAGGGATACATTACTTTAATTTACATTAATATTTTAAGCGAGAAGTGCTTCTTCACTGGTGCCATTAAGTTTTATGAAACCCGATGATGACTTTAATGACAAATTAAAATAATCATTAGTCTGTTCGATAGTAAAACTGAGAACGCAATTAAGCGAAGCAATCAAACTTGCAGTAGGGTGACCATGGCCATTCAATCAGCATCGGGACATAATCATAAACCGTACACGCGGACTCGTAAACTGACGTCCGGACAAACGGTCCGCGCTGACATTTATTACGAGTATGAGCTGTTATGAGATGGGGTGATTGTAATTGACGTCGGATCGGCGGATGGAAAATAAATATTCGGAATGTTTACATTCCCAGTGTCACAGACAGTGTATACTGGATGCTTCCGGTTTTTGTTTTATGGAATAGGGGGGGGGGGCAAACGAGAATTCGGAGCATTTTTACGACTGCCGACGGCCATAAACATCCACAAAATTACTATATCGATGCGTTGCTCTCCTTGGCCCACCAAAGGGCCACCGACCTCCGTGTGTAAGAAATTTAAAAAAAATCTAATCGCGCGTTGTCATTAAGGCCAGGACACTAGTTACACAACTGTAAAATGGAGATGAAGTTATTTAAAAAAATAATTAAGAGCAAATTTTGCTTTTATATAAAAACTCTTTGTGTGTCTCAAACATTGCACATGTACTGGAGATTGCTTTAACGAATGTGATTCAGTCGGTAATAAAATGTTCGCAATAGAGGCAAGCGACGTAAGCTCGGCAACACGTCACGTCGGTGTTACTGCTGGTATAGTCTCGACCAGCTACCACTCACACGATATCACTCTTTGCAGTTTTTCATTCCGAGCGCCTTATATTATGTCTTATAGAGACAATTAAGAAAAATCACAACCTTATCTCGTGTGTTTACATTAAGCACACACAAGCGTTGTACTTTGTACAAAAACTTAAATATAGTAGATATTTAAATTTTTGTATGTATTGTGTTATCGTTGACTGAACACACACACAGATATACAACAATTCGAATATATTATAAAATAAAATAACTAGGGCCAATTTTCTTTGTGTAACTATTACAGAGTCAAGTTAACTTTAAGTTATATGATACTTATTTTTTGACTAGCACACAAAAGCTTCATATTAATTACCTCTAACAGGAACCGTTAAACCGGAAGTCGTAATTAATTTGACTTATACGTAATATTAGGTAAATGAGGAGTTTAATTAGAACCTGCGACACCAGGGCCAGCCCGTGGTGTACTGCCCACTGGGACGGTGCAGCGCGAGTCACAGCTGTCGATGAACGCGTACAGCCTGCAGTGGCAGGAAGAAGTTAGTTGCCTGGGTTGAACCCTGGCGAAGCCAATAGAACCGAGGGGACCCCCTTATAGGAAGAGGGGCCAAAGAGCAATAGGAGGAGGCGGTTCTGCGCACGGTACAAGCGACGGGGATGGGAACCTTATTTTTGCACGGAATTGCACTGTCCCAAAGTCGGTGGGGTTGTCCTGTAGTGCGGGGCAACCCTATCTGTGGAGGTGGAGCCGGTCCCTTGAGGGACTGACTAGCTGTCGAGGTACCCTGATGATTTGTTGTTCCAGGGCACCTCACCAAGGGCGGCACTGATTGCACTCGCGGTGGTTTTTGTGGGTATTCGCCACTATCACGTATCATGTAGGCGCGTCAACAGAAAAAAAGGAAGAAGGTCAATAATCGTCAGCGTAATACTGACGTCACGCGCGCTCCCGAATGCTTTTACGAATGCGCGGCGCACGGCTCGTAAAAGGTTTTACGATCATCCGCCAGGACCTAAGTTTATTAATCTATACCATTCTATATTAGTCGTACAATAATGTGGGAGTTACTTGCGCGCCCTTTGCTTTCATCGGCCTTTTCATTTATGGCGAAATTTATCTGTACACATTATGGCGGGTGAATTATTTGACAAAAATAGAAGATACACGATTCATACTGAACAGTCATTCTAAAGCATCCGTGATTTTATATAAACATATTTTTTTTGCAAGGTCAACCTTACGTGCAGGATTCGAAATCGTTTTTACACGAACGTTTTGTAAGCTACAAATTTTATGGGCATTTTTCTTCTGTCCGGTTATACCTTGGCATCGGATTCGTCCACTTGTTCTACTGCTATCTATTTTGCTTCAGACAACAAGATGTTCAAGTGGCTTGGCAAATTATTTTCCTTGTCGAGTATACGAGCCTATACGTGTCGAGTATACGAGCCTATACGTGTCGAGTATACGAGCATATACGTGTCGAGTATACGAGCCTATACGTGTCGAGTATACGTGCCTATACGTGTCGAGTATACGAGACTATACGTGTCGAGTATACGAGCCTATACGTGTCGAGTATACGAGCCTATACGTGTCGAGTATACGAGCCTATACGTGTCGAGTATACGAGCCTATACGTGTCGAGTATACGAGCCTATACGTATCGAGTATACGAGCCTATACGTGTCGAGTATACGAGCCTATACGTGTCGAGTATACGAGCCTATACGTGTCGAGTATACGAGCCTATACGTGTCGAGTATACGAGCCTATACGTGTGTCTAGAATGTCATGAATGATGACGATGATGCTTTTCTTCTGTTACAAAACGTGTGCTTCTGTGATGAATTGTATGTATTGATATTTTTATATTATGATGGAAGTGAACAATTCCGCAGACATAAGCTAGCGGTGCCCCGTAAAACGTCGCGATAAACAAACAAAAGTGCATGAAATACTGTTGGCAATTTATAACACGATTTTATTCCTGTAAAGTACAGACGAGGTACAGAGAGAACACGAGGAGGTAGCCATTGCTTAAACAAATGTGCTAAAAAGACAAACGCTGTGCAGCCGCGGCTCCGCGACCGGCGACGTATGGTAATAGCATTGCATTTCTGTCCCCTACCAAGCGTCTCAGCTGCCGCTGCTTGATGAGTACTGGTGCGCACAAGCATCCGCACCAGATACGTTGTCTTCATCGACACATGTTCCCCGCTGGGTCAGCGGTAACAAGCGGCACGAAAGCAGTATAGCTGTCACTGTGCACCGTTGTTTTGTGGGCCCCGGTCTCGCAGCCCAAATCAACTGCAATATAATGCAGGCATGAAACCGATCTAAAAAGTGTCTCTATTGTTAATATTTTAAGAGTGTGCAATGTCGAATTACAGCTTCATCGGGCTGAGTGACTCAGGGGTAGCTCTGTTTCACATTATACACGAAATATTGAAGTTCCGTTCTTTGGTCCAATGACCTAATAGGAGGCAGGGGTATATGATGACAACACATTTATGTAACCCTTGGAGCCCCGGGGATTTATAGATTTATCTAATATACTATTGATATAATTATGTTACTCGTTTGCGCCCTAATGCCATAAAAAATGTAAAGAGGGTTGTAAAATCTCTTTACATTTTCATATAATTAGTAAATGGTATTTTCGAGTTTGGACTCTTAATGCATGGCTGGTGTAACGCGTTTTGCCGCGAAATCGTCAAATTAACGTCAATCACTTGTCGCGTGAAGATTTTCGGAGAAAATGGGGAGGGGATGGGCTTTTGTAACATTGCATTGTGTAAGCACTGGTTGAACTTAGGGATTGATTATAATTAACTATAAAACTAGATTATACACTTTACAACGAATTGCAATTTGTGTTTTTTCGTTAGCACACCTATCGCTTTGCGGTATCATACTATGACGAGGAGTGCTCGACTCTCCCGCCGCGATTGACAAATATTACTTACAGTGGGAATACAATGTCGATAGACCATATATAGTAAAGTATGTAGCTTCGGGCTGCTTACGAACAACAGCGGATTGTCTTAGCGTCCGTTGAAAGAATTCTGTATACAGCCTGTAATGGAGGAAAGTAAGCTCATAATAATGGTGAAGACAATATGATTAAATAACCAATATGCGGATGTCTATGGGCGTCAGTAGTCATAGCTCTGACTGCCCGTTGACCCGTGAGAACGTTATACGGCGTGAGAAGATTTTCACGTAACTCGACGTTATTTCGACTGCATCATTAGTAGTGGTATCGCAGCGCAAACCTCTGGAGAATATTTAGAGAATAAACTTCATGTATCTCCTGGTGTCCTAAAGCTTCAGTTGGCTGAACTTCCATCTAGTAACTGGATGCGGGACTGACAATTATAACCGGACTTTAATTTTTTGCATAAAGTTGCTTGAATTAAGCTCGCTTAGATTAATTTACGCCGCTATTTACTAACGAAATATAAAGTTTTCCTACTGAAATTTGGTTGTAGCTGTTGGTAATCTCTTAGAGCTAATGCCTACGCAAGTGTAACGTAGCAAGCGCACATAATATTCAGTGAGAGGTAGAGCCAAGTTACATTGTAGACTAATTGAGCCAACACGAGGTTCTACTGTGTACGTTCATTAACGTCCGTTTAGTATGCAAATGCTTTGCAGTTTTTGGCCAAACCGTGGCCGGCAAAGAATGATGCTGTATCTTATTGTGTAGTTTATGAGCCCGGATATGATGTAATTACGTCATAACCGGGTGAAGTAGTTACGTCATAACGATCATCTGATCGGTCGTGAACGAATGAAGAAAGTTACACAGCCAGATTATTGATGGTAGGAGCAATTTAGGAAAAAAAACAGAAATTGGTAAAGTTTTAATTGATTGATCATTGATTAACTTAAGAGCGTAACGTTTAAGAAGATTTAGGTTTCATTGATGATTTTCTCTTAGATTAGTAATAGGATAATTACAGCCTCCTGCAGATTCCTTAACGAATACAGAACTCCTTGAGAGATCCGCGGACAAATAGCAAGGCATTCCGGTACTTCCAGACTCCGATCAAAGTTGGATAATAGAATAACTTTCTGGGTATTTGCTGGCGCTTATGTGTCTTACAATACAATACTTAACGACAAACCATCGTCAACACTGTACTATAACCATCATAAATATTGTAGTAAACAAAAAAAAAATAATTACAAATAACATTTGTTACTTTTACAGTGTTTTAGTTTGTTACAAAAATATAAGACAATTGAAAATATAAGAAGCTTAATCGAAGCGTCCTCTATTGGCTACAAACAGTCCTTTGAACATTGGTGCCAATTATCAATAGTAGCACGAACTTTCTCCATGGGGAAATTCTTCACTGCCAATCGTATGGATTCTTAAGGGACTCCTAATTACAGTAGCGTTTAGAGCAGGCTGTACCCTCTAAAACTGATCACAAATCATGATCTGGGGGATTAAGATCGGGGCTAGATGAAGGGTATTCTTCAGCTGTGATCAGATCAAGTCCGGAACGTTCGTCTTAACCAAGATTGGGTGGGCGGAGCTTTATATTCTGCTCCCGAGTCTTGCTGGAGGGGCCGAACTTGGTTATTGTATACGGTGTTATTAGGGGCTTAACTACCCTCTCAAGAATGGTACCTTGATACACTTGTACCGATGTTTTGTGCTACCTTTTTCACAAAAATATAGCTCAGTCACTACTTCATAGCTAACACCCTACTAAACCATCACTGAAGTCGGATAATGTCTACTTTGCACTCTGCCGGCAAATTAGGAAGCTTCCTTATAACTTTGAGCATAAAAACGGTCATTTTGTTTGTTAAAATGTTTCCCAATTGTAAAAAAAAACATTTTACGTGATCATAATTTACTGTGATCTCCCTTTTCATACTGCTTCAGTAGTTGTTTCGACTTTAACACTCTCTTCATCTCTAATTTTTCAGTTAAGAAATCATCACTTACTGGCTGCAAGTCCTAAGTAATCTTTTAAAATACGCATCATGGTTCTAGGTGATATCTTTATTTCCCGAGATAAAATATTTTGCTTTCGGACAGGATTTCTTCGATTTCTTTCCCTTACTGCATTGACCGCCTTTGTCATACGAACACTACGTGGAGGGCCAGCTCTTTCTCTGTCATAAACAAAGGAAGTCTCGTTGTAGCTATTAATATTCCGGTACACAAACATTTCACTAATAGCAAGTGTACGGTGAGTTTCAAAAAAATTCATTTGGCTCCATACCTACTTTATGTAATGCGCTCCATTTTCATATCGTAAAGTATTGCAAAATGTATTGGCACCAAAATAGGAATCGTATGAAGATGACAGATTCCAAATTCGATTTTCATTTTTTTAATTTTTAATTGTAACAGTATTTATGACCAGGCTGAATATATAGATGTCTGGTCCAAGCATCCTCACCATGTCGTATGCACTTTCTATATTAGTCTCGGGTGGCACTCGTCATACAGCAGAAGATACTAAGCAATCTTGAGTGCATCCGCTGCAAAACTACTTACAATATTATTACATTTTTTTAAAGAGGTAGTGCCATGCTGCACAGGAGGAGGTACCATGGAAGGTGCAAGAGCCTTGATCCTCCTATGTAACGGAATTGGGCCGGCCCGACCGGGGAGGTATATCATTTGATACCGCCGTTCAGTGACATATACGGTGTTACGTTTCGTGCAGTTTGTGAGTCGCCGGTGGCCCACTGGGGGAGGTGAAAAGGAGGGCAACGAATCGGCATAATTATGCTGATGTTCATGGGCGTCGCAAGTTATTGAAGGGCACCGATTCATCATTTGTCACCCTATACAATAAAAAAGAATTACCTCTGTTAAAATTGTAATAATATTTTTAAGTAATTACGAGAAGTGTTGAATAAATTATTTATTTTATTTATGTAACACTTACTTGAGTGTCTCATCAACATAAACAAGTTCGACCAGGGAACATTCTGCTCACATAATACCTAATCATGTTGTCCTAGCCAAATACTGAGAAGTGCAAGTGTTTGCACAGGCTTCTTTTCCTTTTCCGACCAACTGAAGGGAAGTCAGGCGCAGGACCGGCGGCTTATCGTGCAACAAACGCAGCGTTGGGCTATCTGAGAAAGTTATTACAGTAATTTGTGCGTGTTCTAACGAAGTGATTTCATGTGTAGCGTGTCCGTCACTGCAGAAACTATCCGCTTCATTTTAATGAACCGCACGTGACCTACGCATAGAGCCTCTCTGTGTACAGTGTTTTCTACATATCAGATATAGCAGTGATTTTGTTTCAGTCAAAATGAAGACATTAGTGATAACGATATGAACACGACCATAATTTCAAAGTTACTTATGTAGTATTACGGCTTACATCAGGTGACTCAAAGCCTTGCACCCAATTAATCACCATAGACTCCCATAATCCGAAACTAATTAAAACATGCGTGCTCCGGTCCACCGTCACACTCCCATGGGCATCTCCCTATCAAAATAATTATCCGGAAGATGGGACGGGGATTACTCGTAACCCTTTCGGCGTCGATCAATTTGACTTTTTGCTCTGTTAATTGGTGCAGAGATGATTAGAGTTTTACTTGTTCTATATTTATAGCATTTGCGTCATCATCATCAGCCATCAGTAGCCCACCGCTACACAAAACTCACGTTTTATGCGCTTTTTACCGTATAGGAAGGCATAAGAGCAATCAGAGCCTCTTGACAACCGACGCTCACGGACATCTACATTATTGTCACGCAGGTTTCTCCTACTCCCCAGTAAACCACCAGCTTTTCACGAACCACACAAAATACAACGGAATAGCTTTACGGCGGTGTCATATGATCGAGAGGTACCTGCGCAGTCGTGCTGGCTCGATTCAGCTGCCATGCGGCATGGGATCACCTCTTGCATAATTGTTGTTCGATTTTTTATATTTTTATGTCATTCGTTTAAACGTAAACATCAAAGCAGTGCGGGTTTACTCGAAGTTAATGTGTATTAATCACATGCATATTGTGAAGAACACTTAACTCATAGAGAGCCCGCATATGCCAAGGAACATAATGTCTGCGGAGGAGAGGGTACTTGAGGCATTGTCTTTGCTCTCTTAACCTCCTTAAGGGGGACTTACATTTGAATACGGGACCTATTGGCGCTCTATACGTGATTCAAGATGTTGTTTCTGTTTATATTATGCTACAGGGGGCCAACGAGCTCTTGAGTCGTTTGGTGGTAAATGATAATCAATGGTCAAAAGTTGTGAGACATGGATTACTGGTAGTTGTGAGACATGGATTACTGGTAGTTGTGAGACATGGATTACTGGTAGTTGTGAGACATGGATTACTGGTAGTTGTGAGACATGGATTACCGGTAATTGCCACAGTCACCACCGGCATCACTTAATATGACCACTTTATAAAGTTATCGCACGCAGCTTTAGGAGCCAGCATTTGCAGCCAGCATCGCATTTCGCAGAAGAAGATTGGAGGAGTAGGAAATTATTCGAAATTTTCTACCCCTCGATCACTTCTCCACTGAAATGACACAGACACATACATAACGGTGCAGCTGCACCAAAAGGGATGTTGAATAAATTATGACTAAGTGCTATATTATGACTAAGTGCTATATTATGACTAAGTGTTATATTATGACTAAGTGTTATATTATGACTAAGTGTTATATTATGACTAAGCGCTATATTAAATTTTATATCATTCATATCATGATCATTGGGATGTAAACCTTCGGGAAACTATATATACGCAGACGTGTATCTCTCCTACACTAGTTAGTCATGATTATGTCATACAAAAACCTTAAAACTGTCGAAAACGCGATAACCTAACTATGTTTCGAACCTATCTCATACTTCTACGTGATACTGTGTAATCATTATTGTGTAATCATTATTCCTGTGCCTCAGTAGTAAGTTTCACACGCAAAACAGCTACGTCGATTAACAAAATGTGAAGTCCATTTGAAAAGCTGCCTTGTTATTATATAACCAAGATAACATCAATGTGAACAAACAATCAGCGCATAGCGTGCACTGGCTGATGATGGGAAAATAAATATGGAATATACAATATGTGTTGCGATATATTTTCCTTCCATTTTCCATGTTTATTTATCAGCTTCACGTGATACGTGGACCCATATTTTTATAGCAAATGGATTTCACTTCCTCTCTGTTTATGATAAAACCTGTTATATTATCATAATATAATACGTCTAATAAATGTTACGAATAATGTTTGGCTTTTATCCATAGGTAGTAAACGAGCAGTAGGAGGCTGTTTATGACTATCTCTACAAATATCCGCACAACAATTTCTGGCGCAGATATTTTTCCATCCTAGAACGATTATTAGTTATAGGGCCACCGATAACTTGCAAATCACACCAAACACATCGGCATGAAACTTTTCGCCAGCCGACAGTGCGTGAGCTACCATTGCCACCCGCGGTCGTGCCGGATCGGTTTCATTGCAGTGCAACTACAGGTACCTCTCACTATCAACTAGTTTGAACGTAAAGCGTCACAATATAGTTCCGTGCATTAGTGAACACAGACAAGCGAACAGTGAGGTCTCTTGTATAGAGTGATTGTTATTATTATAATTCTAAGTAGTAATTTTTGTTGCATATCTGTCCGTGTAACGGGAATAAAACATTTAACTCCTTCGTCGTCAGAGTTGTGCTTCATTATCGATACCCGGCTACACTTTATAAGCATACATCTGTACTCACGCTCCGACAGCTCCGTGCTTCTACGTACGTTTGTTGCAGCACTTTACGTGTGCGCTGGTCACAGATATATGATCAAACAATGCTACGTATGCCCACCACTCATTACCAAACTTTTTATTTTGTTTATCCAGAGCAACACATTTACCGACCCTGGGTGGTGTCAAGTGGTGTGTGCGGCTAGCGGTACATTATAGTGCCGAATACCTACTGAAGCCACCGCGAGTGCCATCAAGCCGCCTTTGAACCATAAATTGGCGACGGCTAGTAGTAGACGGCTTCACAGAGGAGTTGTCCCGCACCATAGGACAAATCCACCAACTGTTAGACTGTACAACGCGGGGTTCCTCTTTGCCACACGCCCCGTACGCGAGTGCCACACGCCCCGTACGCGGGTGCCACACGCCCCGTACGCGGGTGCCACACGCCCCGTACGCGGGTGCCACACGCCCCGTACGCGGGTGCCACACGCCCCGTACGCGAGTGCGCCTCTTCCTCCTGCTCCTTAATCCCCTCCTCTCCTAAGAAGAGTGCAAAGAGCAGTCCCGTGTCCTGGGCTCAATTGGCTTCATCCAGGGTGTCCGGGTTGACCCCAGGCTACGGAACCGCACCGCCACGTCAAGGCTTGGACCACGGTGGTGCTCAACTGATAACGTGTGTTACATCGATCAGTTGTACTCTCATGTGGTAGTATGCGGCCGCACACACGCAGATCTCCGCTGGCCCGTGGGGCGCCACACCACCCTCCACCGGTTTTACTAGCTCCATGAAGCTGCACTACAATACTTTTCGTAAGAATTAGAGTCATGCTCCATTGCAGCCTGATCGGGCCGGCACTACCGGGGCGTACCGCTAGTTCACATGATACCACCGCTAAGGGACGGCTACTTGTTGCATTTCGGTCGGTTTGTGAGATTCTAGTGACACATGGGAGGGGGAGGATAACATTATCATAAAGTGCGTTAATAGTCATAACAAACTCGGATTGCTCATTTGCTCTCTTATGTTATCAGTCGTAAAATGATAATAAAAACTAGCATCAGCCTGCGGTTTCAGCCTCGCCACTCCGTTAGTACTAGTAGCGTAGTGGTATTCACGGTTAGCAGTTCTTGAGATTCACGAGTCCAAACAAACAAACTCTTCAGCTTTATATTATTACTAATTATTATAATAATACTTAACATATTACTTAATTATTCATTTTGAAGCTGATGAAACTATAGCAACTATTAATGCAAGCATTTGTGGCATTGCAACACAATCAAACTTACTTCAGGGTTCAGTCAGTTTTCCTCTCCCTCCTCTATTAATAAAAATGCTAATCTCACACGTGTGCGTGGCCATTTTCCTGTCAGTGACCGCATCAGCTTGGAGATCTCGACGACTTTTGACCGTGCATGGGGTTTGTGAGGTGATGTTCAGTGGGCTCCTCTGCGTTCCACAAATGGCAGCGGCTTAATGTGATGTCAAATAATATTGTAATAGACTTGAGCAGCAGCGGGGCGCCGGCGCCGGCGCACGCAGCTACAGATTGTGCTTTAGCGCATTTGCGTCGCCTACGCAAACATCTCCGATGAAACTCTGCACATCGTTCATTTCACAATACTTCGAGTAAACTCCAGTCGTGTGTTGGAGCTGACACACCGGTTTAAGGGTTCTGTAGTCAAATGAAACGTCTGTCCCTCCGTATTTCCTGCCGTTGGGGTGTCACAGACCATTGGTCGAAAATTATAGGCACTGTCTGTATGAAATTTGAAAGGTGGGGGCATTTTATAACCCTCTGCAAAATTGTATAATAATATATACATGTAAATAGAGGACAAAAGATCGAGAAAATATGGGGTGTTATTGGATAGGTCTTTCTAGATAGTATGATATTTTCTAAGAGAAGACTTGATCATGCTAACACTCCTTAGGATATTTGCTTCTTGAGTGCGTAAATGATAGGCAGGACATCTCTAAGTTTATGTTAAATTAGTGAGGAAAATTTGTAGAAAAAAATCAACAAAAAAAATTGCTGGTTGCTACGGTATCCATCATAGGTAAATCTGGATCGTTATTGGGCAGTTTTTATTCTTTCATCGTCTCTGGTACCATGTGGGCAACAAAACGACAGCAACACACTACGGCCACAATGAACACAGAGACAAGGCGCGGGCGCACAGCGACAAACAACAGTCACCTCTATCAATACACAGTCATAAACGTCAATAAATTTTAAATTTTTAAAAGACACACATTTGGCACAACAGACATTTATAGGGTTGTCGCCCATTGTCCAAATTCAATTTGTAACGTTAAGCTTCGCCATGAAATTCGAAAGGGTTCGTCTATTCATCGGCATATTGACGTTCAAAAGAATCGACAATTTGACTCACCATTAATATATTGCTTTTAAAATCACCAAGATGTTCGATCGTGCGGAAGATATGAACAGTGGCAACCCTATCGGTAAAAAAATGTTTGTTTAAAAAAGTATGGGTGTGGATGTTTAATGTAGAGTCGTAATGTTATTATGTGCGTCTTGTGTTCAGTTGAGGCGCGTCTGCTCTCTTCAGTAGTTACCAACTATGTGCGTCTTGTATTCAGTTGAGGCGCGTCTGCTCTCTTCAGTAGTTACCAACTATGCAATTAAATTGAAAAATAAGCAGCCTCTGCATATGAAAAGTAATGTCTGTGGTGTTATCGCCAATACATACACTAGAAAAACTAAGGGATTGAACTTCTTGCTCGTAATTTCATCTGATAAATTTCGTTGGGATGCCCTATGCAGTCTGAACATGCCCCTCGGGCTCCCTGCGATGATTTTCTCCAAATATCACAAGTGGCTGCGGCCTGGCGCTGGAGTAGTGGTGCTGAGAAAGTGCGGCGAGCCAAGGCCAATAACAAAATATGTAGAGTCGGTATCGCAAGGCCAGGCCAGGAGTTAACTGTTTTGTACCACGAGATGGAATAGTGACATCACGATCGTTTGGTATTTATATCCGCCGTGGGGGGGTATTCACGTTCAACTGACAGAGTTTGCCTGTAAGCTATTGATTATAACCCTATTGCGTCAAAAGAAGGGTGTTTCTTCAGAGTTTGAGTGTATGTATGTGGATTTCTCTGTTCCATGCTACAGCCTGACCGACTGACGGATTACAACGTATGCGGTGCCGTTAGATTCGTATTGGTAACGCAAGAGTCCCGAGACAAGAGACGATATTGAAAACATAAATTACAGGTAATATTAGAATAATTAAATTAAAAAAATAAATATCAAAGGAATAGCATTAAAAGAATAGAAACCGAACCGCTAATGGAAACTTCTACGTTTTCTAGTCGAGGCACGTTTAAAGTTTAAGAAGCAAAAAACTTCTTTATAAATAATGGGGCCCAACTGTGCCTATTTTGTTCCTATTCTTACCTGATATCCGGGCCTCATCTGTGCTCATATCTGTGAATACTGCCTGTCATTCCAAACTAAAAAATCATAAGAGCCTCAGTGGTCTAGTGGTTAGCGTGTTGAACTTCTGCTTGGGTAGTCCAGGTTCGAGCGAGGCCGTCCACCAATGAGCTTTTGTAACTTAAATACATCTCCTGAGTGCTCTTACAATGAGGGAAAACATCGTGGGGAAACCCGGATATGTGTATTCGAATTCTAGTCCTAATCTAGTTTATTCTAAGCACTCATTACATTGTCCGGGATTGGAATGTGCCCGAAGTGGCCATAGGTTTGCCACCTATGACATCATGGGCCTCATTACCTCGGTGGTCGTGGGTGTTCTAGTATCTCTACCTACGAGTTGTGGATGTACTGGCACACCTCTGCCTACCTCTTCGGATATAACAGGCGTGAAGGTACTTTTACTTCCTAATGCAGGATTGGGTTTCCCTTTTGGGTTGCGGAGGTCGGAGTGCAGTCGCTCTGTGTGAGCGCGCTCTCGTCAACTCCTCTGGACCAGATAACCGGCCCCGATATCATCTGATATAGAAAAGGGATAAAGCTAAAAAAAATTCGAAAAGAAAGGATGAGGTAGTGCCGTGTTGCATAGGAGGAGGTAGTGACGTGTTGCATAGGAGGAGGTAGTGCCGTGTTGCATAGGAGGAGGTAGTGCCATGCACGCTGCGTAACACTACATCCTCCTATGCAACATAATTGGGCCGGCACGACCGGGGAGGTACCAGTTGCTCACATAATATCGCCGTAAAATTACATCTTCAGTGTCACGTTTCGTGCGGTTTTTGAGTAACCGGTAGATGTCGGTAGTCGTTGAAAGGCTCCCATTTCTCGTTTGTACCCCTATTCTATAAAAGAAAAGAAATAAACTTGATTCTATTTTTATTAACCTCTAATATAAAGCTATAAAATATGAATACATCCTGACAAAGCGATTATTTAGATTATATAATAAAAATCAGACCACTTTCATACGTAAAACTTCTCCCTAATGAATTAATTAAATTTTATTACAGCATTAACAACTGATTGATAGATGTCATAAAACTAATCGCGCTGAAAGTGTTGACTTGCTAATGTTTGATGACAAGGTATTTTATTGATAATATGCTAAATATTATGCTAATTAGTGTAAACATACATTTGCGACGGTTGATTTGCTAATATGCGAAGCACATTTGCATAATCATAGGGTTATTGTCACATGATGAATCGATAGAAAGATGCTCAATCATTACTTTATTTAGCAGATGCTAAACGCTATAACGTTTGATGTTAAATCGTAAAAAGATTTGAAATTATAAATTCTTTTAAAATGCAGAAATAATCGTAAATTTAAACCACAAAGGATTTGTCATTTACAATCATATTATGGTTGGTATTAATGGTAAAAAAAAAATGGTAATAATTTTAAATCATAATAAGGCTGTTCAAGATTTAAAGTAATTTTTTGGGTTTATTTTAAAACTTCATAGAATAGAAAAAAAAAACATCCCACAACACTTAGACAATATTAAGGTCATTGTGTACATATTCGCAGTTGTTATGTACATATTCGCAGTTGTTATGTACATATTCGCAGTTGTTATGTACATATTCGCAGTTGTTATGTACATATTCGCAGTTGTTATGTACATATTCGTAGTTGTTATGCATTAAATAAAACACTCAGTTTAGTTGCAGTTAAACTTAACAATATTTCGACACTTGATTTAGTTCTTTATCATCATTAACTTGATATGCTGTAAGGATATTTGTTCTAAATCAAATCGTTGTATTAAACCATGTGATTCCTTTTATGGTACGGAACTATCAAAAGCGTATATTTACTTTAATAATGTGAACGAATGTAATATTTCCGTAAGTGACAGCTATTCTATCGTGTTTAATGCTGTTTGTGAGTTTCCGGTGTCTTATACGAGGGGAGGAGATAAGGAGGGCAACACGTCTCCGAAAACTAAATACCACTTTTAGAGGATTTGAAATCACAAATCACAAAAGCACTGAGTGAGTAGCCAATTTATTTTTTATAGTATAGGGGGACAAACAAGAAATCGTAGCCTTTCAACAACCACCGACGCCCACGAACATCAGCATAATAATCCTGATGCGTTGCCTTCCTTTTCACCTCCCCCCGATTGGGCCAATGGATCCTCACAAACCGCACGAAACGCGAAACTAAAGATGTCACTTTACGGCGGTATTATGTGAGCGAGAGGTCTCTCCCCGGTCGTGCCGACCCATCTACGTTGCATAGGAGGATGTGGTGTCATGCACCATCTCCCTATAGCTCCAGGTTACTTTACTTACAGACTACTATACTAATTGATAAAAAATAATTGTGATAGTAAATCAACCATTCCCACGTTTATAGTTGGAAGGGTTAATTTTAAAGTCCATTAAAAAATGGTTCGACACGGTTGGTGCGGGTAAAAGGAGTATTCTTGAATTGCGTCAAGCAAGAGTGACAGCTGATGGGTGTGCAAAATTGGAACTCGTGCGAAAATTCATGACACCGCTGCTTGATATGAGGAGGCGCGGTATGACAAATTTAAATTATTGGGGTCGTGTCAGAGACACCAGCCAGGATCTGTCTGTCTTGAAAATATATTTGTTGTACAATAATTACATTCAATTGTTCAATGTTAATTAATTTCACTATGTAGTTAACAAGTGTATCATATGTAATCTGTAATAAATTTTGACATAAAAATATTTATTAGGACCATTAAGTAAATAGAGCAGGTGTCTATGTATAAGGACATAGCTACAGTCTTAGATCTAGTTCAATTTAAGAATTGATTGTTGTTGATAAAAATGATATAAATGTCTTCAAGTGAATACAATTGTGTTATGTATAAATAATGAAGTGAACGTAGAAAGTAAATGAAATAAAATCGAATATTTATAAAAAGAAAAAGATTAACCAAATATATATTTAGAATAACTGTGAATGTATCCTACCCTACTTATTAGTTATTTGCACGCTGTAATTGGCAGAATATGTTGGAGAATAATCTATTACTAATCCATCTACTTGTGTACCCATATTCAAGCAAATAATATACTTTCTTTCTTTCTTAGGTCTTTGCTGTATTGGAGCTGAATTGGGGCACCGCTACCGGGCAGGTAGAGGCGCCTCAGTCGTGAGGACTCACGCACAATGAGTCACGGAGTGGTACAGGCTGGGTGTATACTTATACCTAATATCATAGGTGTATACACTACACTAATAACCATCCATTTCCATATAAAAAGTAATTATTGCTCTCTTTTTTAATTAGAATGGGGGAGGGGGGGGGGGCAAACAAACAATCGGAGCCTGCTTACGACAACCGACACTCATGAATATTTACATTATTAGTATGCCGATGTGTTGCCTTCACCCCTACCCCCCAATGGGCCACATGATACTCTCAAAAACGCGACACTGAAGATGTCACTTTACGGCGATGTTATGTGAGCGAAAGGCACCTCCCCGGTCGAGCTGGCCTCATTCCATTGCATAGGTGCATGTAGTGTGATGCACTATGCATGGCTCTACCTCCTTCTATAAATCTCTTAGCAAAGCCTGGCTAAGGTTTACTACAATCACTTTGTTCAAACAGTTAAGGTTTACGTCACTCGACAGCTGAAAATTATTTATAAACCCACAATTACATGTTGACTCAAGCAATGTGACATTTTTTTTTTTTATTTTTATCGTGGGATTACACAGATTTTTTGTAGAGAGCTACATTTTACGCGATTAGTTTATTATATAAACATTCCATCATATATGAGTACACACTGAATCAGTTTTGTCAGCATTTCCATATCCCTTAGAGTTCCGATGAGGCTTAGGGTTCTTTATCAGTTATTCCAGACCTATATTTGTTTTAATTCAAAAGGAACTCATCACTATTACGAACGTTTGTGAACGCAGACTGCATCACATTCCCACCTAATCCATTCAGAATCATATCAAATGCACTTAGGAACATTAATAACAACAAAGTGGTTATACAATGTTTAGTATTATTATCCAATTTCATTATGACATTTTCATTAATATTTCATTACAATAAGTAAACCTCTCATCCCGTTTGCGACAAAGGATTATCTTTTTACGACTGTACCTCCCTACCCCCCTCTGGCTCCACCAGTTTATTACCAGCTACATCTAATTGCTTCGGGACAGTTATGACACCTTTTAATGCTCCAAGTTTTAGTGTTGGATTTGAACGCCAACTGTGGATCACCTAAAGGCGCTAAATAAACGAAATAATAGACTTGTACTATGATACTTTATATCCTTACAATTTTATAGAAGTCAGTCTGCCTTCTGCTATAGTGATAAGCATGTTCTGCTGCAAATCGTGAGATGACAAGTTTGATCGATCAATTTTTGGAAATTATATTTATTTATTTATTTCAATTTTATAATTCCCTGTACTGACAGCTAAACCAAGACGTACATAGAACAAACATCCTTATAATCGCAAATAGCAGGTGCAATGATATTAAGCAGTATCAACAATATGTTGATACTGCTTAATATCATTGCACAAAGTAATTTCAATTACTGCAAATTTTCGTGTCGGTCACATTCACAGTATGCAGTGCCACAACCCAGTGCCTCGGAGCACACCAGCAGCCACTAAATCCGCGTCTGATATCTCTACGACCGCTTTGGCCCCCCACCGCAGAAGACTGAGTAATGAAGGGACGGATGGTATTTGGCTCTGCACAAACACGTCTTGTGCAATGAAGTTTGTCCGCCTCATTCTATATGTGATGACCGCCTCGACCGAAAATTCAATTTGGAATAGTTCTATAATAAATCTAGCTGACACGACCACAAAATACCTATCGCTTGTTACTGACGCGACGTGACGGATTTCGCGTTAAGTTTGGTTTTTAAAAATCAAGGAAAATAAAATGTATACATAGTATGAGAGAAATTGAAATCAAATTCATCTAAATTACAACAGTATTGACTCCATTATAGCACTGCAAACAATGAATTATAGTAACAGAGGCAGTAAACCTGTGACGGCACTGTCTCGTGTATAGTAAATACGAATTAGCGCCAGATGTCGCCGCAGCCTCGTAATTCCTTTTTATTTCATTGTAACCAAATGTTTACCAGCCCTAATTCATTTTCATTATTGCCAATCTGTAGTCTTAATTTTTCACTTGAGTCAGTTCAGTTTGATTTTTTCGTACCGACAGGATGTGGAGTTATTTATAAATTGAAACAGGTTTATCCATGGTAAAATGAAAATAACTATGATGCCAATGACAATTAGTTAAGGCTCAACATGAACTCATTAAGGCGAAGCCAATAGGAGAGTCGCTGGTTGCATTGTCATGTGTTTAAATGGAAGTATATTTTTTTCTGAAAGTGAATATATAATACATTTTTTATTTTATTTTACAACTAGTAAATATCAAAATTCGTACAAATTGTTCACTTTCAAGTGTTTTACAATTATGTTTATTAAATTTAAAATATTGATTTTTAATAATTGAATTGCACATTTTTTACGCAACAACAAGTACATCTATAAAGTTCGATTCCTAACAATAGTTGTAACAGCTCTACTGCAGTGAGGCGAATTTATCTTTGAGAAATAAAGATTTTATAAGAAGAGCAGGTGGAGGTCTACTACACTGGGGCAGGGTCTACAGTTCTGGCCGCACATTACATACTTCAGGAGTCTGTTTGTGGGATTGTTCTGTGGTGGCAGGTATACTGTTACTACATTCATACAACATAAACATATTTTGTGAAGTAATGAAACCCGTAGACATCGCTACGAATATTCGTAGAGCTTGCTACGATAACACAGCCTATATGTTGTAGCCTCAAACTCGTAGAGGAAAACGTAGTGGAACGGAAGACATAGAAACCAACTATTTCTAGGCGAGCTGCCGAGTTCGTCTCTCCGGACTTTCTATTCTATAGAAATATGAGAATGAAAAAAGTAAATATACTTTACTTGCTATTTACATACTTTTAAATATTGTACAAATTGGTCCAGCCGTTTTGGACCGTTATTCCGTCGGTGATACTAGTTTTATTTTGGCAAGTGTGTGAGAAATTATGATAATTAATTTTCACGGTGACAATTTACTGATAACTTATTTTTTATACGAGTACCTGCAATAGCCAAGGTGTTACGATAAAGAACTAGAAATTCTGACGTGCGTGAAGTACACACACACATATACGTTTTATTTATATGTTATTGCCGACAGTAGGCATCCAAAGTCGCTAATGTCAAATGTCATGCTTAACAGAATGCTTAAAAGAAGCCAAGCCGGTCTGATGATGGTGATGATGCAGAAGAAGTTACGGATTTTAATTTTAAACAAGCTTTCATTCTAATATATAATTTCATAATAATAAATAAATAAATAAATAACAACTCCCCCCCCCCCCCCCTCTTTATCCGGAAGGTTCATTCACTCTATAATTACCCCACAGAACCGAAACGCAATCAAAGTATCAGTTTTCGTGCAATTTTAAATTATACACAAAAATGTTCTCGTATTTTTTAAGGTTTGTAAAAAAGACTCCAAATCTAATTGGGGCTATTACTGTAATGACTACGTTGCAGATTGATCGGTAGATAACAAGTTTTATTTCTGTCTCTATCATTAACTGGAAAACATGTAATGTCGTGTGTACTCTTTGATATTAATTAATTATATTTTGCTTCCGACGGAGGGCAGTGGTTGCGCTCATTTGATTTTGTGGTCTATTTAATTTCGTCTTTTTTCGATGTGAATGCTTCTTTGGCGGCGTTAATAAAGGGAAAAATATAAGAAGTTTTCGTCGCCAAAATGTTTCGTAGCACAGCTAGCAGGAGGGTTAAGCTACGCTTGATCTGGTCGGCACGCGTCGCGTAGCTTACACGAGTACAGCTACAGATGCTTATTAGTAATACTCATTCTTGCTACGCGGCGCTACAACAATTACTTATCACACCACGTCAGCCTAACCCTGTGCTAAGTAACGTAAGGACTTGTATTACTGGTACTAGACAACGAAAATATATTTAATATTTTTATATATTTAAGAAATCTAAGAATAATAATATTATATATAAGTGTTAATAAAAAGTGTTACTAAAAATAATAATATTATATATAATTAATAAATAGGTCATTGTTAATTGATAGTTTTAAGTTTCTATTTTCTGCGGTCCCTGAGCTCAACGCTAACCAAGAACCGTTTGATTATTACTTGTCGATTATTATATTATTGGTCATAAAAATGATACTACCTGCATTTTTACGATGGATAATTTTATAATAAACAAATAATAATCAAACAGTTTAGTGTTTGGAGGTAGTTAAGTTCCGTAATGACGAATTGGCTACTACCAGAAAGGCACCTTGTTATGATAATGATAATGTCGCATAGTGAACGTTTCGTGTGGTTTGTCAGTTCATGATAACGGTCTTCTTGTTCTTAGTCAGTCTCAATTTCTTATGGCCCAACCAAAGGGTGGAGGGAAAGGCAGGCAGAATGACGGTGTAACATTCATGCCGATGTCCATGGTCGCTTGGTTATAGTCCTTTTATGCTGATGTCTATGACCGTCGGTTATAGTCTTGAGAAGGTTCTAATTTCTAGTTTACTTATAAATACAATGAAAACCACAGACCAAAATCCGCGTCATGTGTTTGTGAAGCAGCAGAAGGTTATGTGGTTTTTTGGTCCTCCATCGTCACTTAACACCAAGCTCCAACAAACACAACGAGTATAGGGGCACACAGAAACGGTTTTCTCGTGACTGTCTGATCATTAAACGTCACACGACCAGAGGCTATGCAGGTTGTCTGCTTCACCTCATCGCAATTGACTACCGCACTCTCCCAATTCGCACGAACTTCGATACGGCGGCATTGCACGCGGTATTATATAAGTGCTTGGTACTTCCTCCATCGTGCCGTGCATTGTTAAATATTCTCAATAAAAGAAGCAAAGAAATAACATAAAAAAACAGCAGTAATAAATTATATATTTTATTCGTCTGTCACAGAACATATCTCCGAATGTGGAGTGTTTATTTCATCGAGAATAGAGCGTCTCTTAAATAATTCCGAGATAAGAGAAGAGAGAGGAAGATGGGGGAGGGGATCACTAACAATAACGCGCTGCGATAAAAGCGCAAGGTGGAAGCTTCTCACAAGATACGTTGGATGTGTGTGGACTTGCCCTTGGATATTTATAGGGTGACACGGTTCGAAGCTGGTGCGAGAAAATACCCCTAGCCAGTAATCAGTTAAAGTATGCTGATGGCGCTCACAAGCATCTACAAACCCAGAGGAAATATTATGGTATTTGGTCATTTTCCTTCAAATACAAATACTGTGTGTAATTTTAATGTTATGGTTCAACCTTATGTGACCACGTTAATATTTGCTGTTAGCTCGCGGTTAGTTAGTTATATTTTTAATATAGTATCTCATTTGGTGCTAAAATATATTAAATAAATAAAAAAGAAATGATATCGGGACGCATCATCAGTAATACCTCATTTGTTAATCCATTTAAACTTTCACAAATCGCATGACATGAGACACTGTAGCTAACGCTTCACCCTGGTGTTGTGTCACTGGTGTACTTCTCATGCACCTTATTTAACTTATACGATGCAACGTCACCACAAAAATAATAATCAAGTCACATCCACACTAACCTTTCCCTCACGTAAAGGAAAACTTTCATCGAAATTCTAAGAAAATATTGGGTAGAGATTAGGCCATATAGTTTTATTGGGTTCTCCGCCGTATTTATATAACGCTCACGGATCTCCAGTACTTATCAGGACACTTGAAAATAAATCTTTTTGTTTGCTAACACACATTTTTTCCGGGCTTTCGGTGTTTTGAGATCGGCGGAATCTTTTGATTGTGGCAATACAAAACGAACAGGATGGTCTTTATTAAGTAGAGAAACAATTTACTAAAACATTTTTGGGAAGTGAAACACCTGGGACGGCAAACCCCTAGATTTGAGGTTGCTCCAGTGGTACAGTCTGCAGATCATGAGGTCCAGTGTGGATTTAAGTGAAATCCTTTTACTAGGGAATATCTCAGATGTCAGTAGTTGGTCGTTACCTTTATAATGATTTTATAGTTTCCCTAACCGCTGACCTCCTCTATTGTTTGGAGTATTAGACATTTTTGTCAAGTTGCACAGTAGTATATGTTTTATCATAATTGTGTCATAAGAATATACTTTAAATACATTGTAAATTATAGTAATTGGCTTTCAAGTAATTTGAATTTACAAAATCAGCTCAAGTGCGATACCTTCTAAGTGTCAGAACGCCAAGTAACATCGCAGTGGAGCCGCGAAAGTTGGACATTACAGCCCAGGAGGCTGCGAAGGTTCCGCCGGCTGGACATTCATCACCGCTCCGAGACAATAGCGGAGCTGTGAGAGTTGTACATAAAAATACAGAAGGCTGCGAGGGTCCCGCCGGCTGTCTGTCATCATCGCACCGAGACATCGCAGCCGCGAGAGTTGGACATAAAAGTACAGAAGGCTGCGAGGGTCCCGCCGACTGTCCGTCATCATTGCACCGAGACATCGCAGCCGCGAGAGTTGGACATAAAAGTACGGAAGGCTGCGAGGGTCCCGCCGACTGTCCGTCATCATTGCGCCGAGACATCGCAGCTGCGAGAGTTGGACATAAAAGTACGGAAGGCTGCGAGGATCCCGCCGACTGTCCGTCATCATTGCGCTGAGAAATCGCAGCCGCGAGAGTTGGACATAAAAGTACAGAAGGCTGCGAGGGTCCCGCCGACTGTCCGTCATCATTGCACCGAGACATCGCAGCCGCGAGAGTTGGACATAAAAATACAGAAGTCTGCGAGGGTCCCGCCGGCTGTCCATCATCATCGCACCGTGACATATAATCGTAAACATCCTGTCACATGAGCGGGCCGGGGGGCAGGGGGCGGCGCACGTGCGCGACACCATAAAGTTTTACGACGCCGCAGACCGGACGAGATCCGCTTTTATATTGCCTGATGGACACGCGCAATAATTGTTATGGATATGAATAAGAATTGCGCGAGATCTTGCCATTACTTACACGATCGGGGAATTGTCTCGTGCTCTTCGTTCACAAGTGACGGCCATGCTATCGCGTGTAGTGTGATTGTAAGACTTCGATTAAATCAACAACCAAATATTATTTTTAGAGTAAAATAAGGCAAATGGCCCCTTAGCCCTTAAGCAAACGGTGAGCGTGAAGGTGTATTGTTTTTGTTGTTGTTAAGAGGAACCTCTCGGTTAGTACCGGTCCACCTCTTATTATACCTTGGGTTGCGTTGCTCCTATTACGGGCATATGCAGACGGGCAAATGTTTTCGGTAACTAACGAGTACCGACACTCGTAAGCATCCGCACATAGTTCGCGTGGCCTTCACTTTAACAGACAAGAGCTAATCATGATGATGAAATACCAGACACCGTTAATATGGCACTGTAATGACACGAATAACATTTTATAGTTCGGTCACTGAAATAATAACCGGCCATAATTCAATTAAACGCTGGAGAACTGGACATAACATCTAACGGTGGGTTCGTCGGGTGCTCAGCTGGTCAAATGGTTGGGCCTATGGCAAACGGGATAATTTGATTATATGACCATTCTGTTGTCACATTTCTATGGTTACATTGTTATAGGACGGGGGTGCTCTATGCTACAATTAAAACCGCCTCATATTAATGTTTATTGCGTTATAGTCGAGTCCAGATCGTACGCCCGAGGAAATATCTCTCGCTGTCATAATACCGCCGTGAAGTGATACACATGCTTTAACGTTAGGCATGGCCCATTGGAGTCCAGATGAGCAGAACAAGTTTTATGGGAAGACAACACGGCTACAAATCATTTGGTTGTGCGAGTGTCTGCCACGGGACAGGCAAACTACGCTTTTAGTACATTGTCCTCTTATAATATAATATACAACCTGATCGATAGCCGCATTTCCTTTAAGAAAGTATGAAAGAGATTTTGTTTCAGCTTTAAAATATTGAAAAAAAAACACAACAGTGATTATATTTGTTATAACTGAAGCTATGCGGCTCGAGTGCTACGAGTGCTACGAGTTACCTTCAGTTCCCGCGTCGGTGCCCTGTTTGTGAGAGCTAGAAGATGACGGTAACTGACCTGATTGACCTCGGATTAAATCAAACGATGACAGAAAGATAATTAAATGTAACATAAATTAGATGTAACATAAATCTAAAATTAATACAAACGTTAATTTGTCTGTGTGGTTAAAGAAGAAGTAAGGGCAAGTTGCTCTATCAGTCACCATATTGCATTAGTCCGGCATAGCCTGGGAGGTACAACTCGCTCACATAGTCCAATTGTGGCGACACATCTGCATATGCATCGTCGATTACTCAATTGTCCTCCTTCGCACTATAAGTAGAAACAACAACAAACGATAGATCACTTGCTGCTAATTGGTACTGTTGCCACATGAGAGGTCTAACTTCCATCCCGGGCGGACGCCCGTCTGGGCAACTCTGCATCACTGTCACTCGTACCAACCGCTCTCCATAACCAGCTCAAACACTTTCCCACGTACATCTGACCACAATGTTGACAGTCAGTCAAACTGCTAACAGGATTATCAACCCCTTCGGTTCCGCTGACCACCGGACAGTTGTTAACAGCGCTAAGTGTCCGTGGGAATGAGACGAGTGACCAAATCGAATGTACGTGTTAAATCACTGGGAGACGGCGTGTCTGTCTGCTATTGTGTCTTTGTAATACTATTATTGGATACTGGATACATCTTCAACACAATATGTACTGATGGACATCGCCCGGACTATATTTGAGTATGCTGACGCGCAGACACAGAACAATATTTTTTTATATTTACATATTCGATGTTATCTTCGATCAGTTAACATATTTCTTTGAATGTATAGACGGTTGATCCCCGGCTGCATCCTAACATACCGTCTACGGCATGGGGCTCACCTTGCCATTTTGTTTGAGCGCCTACTCAGACTGTTCTTTTACGACACTAAGATATTTGAACCACTATAAATCTTAATTGATTCACGTTTGTCAAGTAGCTTCAGGATGAATAGAAAATAACACTAATATTTTTCAACATATATGTGTTTGTATGTCTACGCACAATACACAAAAAACAAAATTTATTTTGCACACAGTAGACAAAAACACAAAATTTATTTTGTTTTCTTTTTTGTCGAATTTAAAACTGATAATATTTGAACATTCAGCACAGTTATTAGTTTTAGTGACAGATAGACGCGAGAAAGCTAATTACAAATCTTATATCATTTCCACGACCAAGCTCCGGTCCGCTGCATCAGGCTGTAACATCGAGGCTTCTTTTCGTAACGCGGGGAAACGCATTTAAGCACCATCAACGGCCCTGGTTGATGTCCGATATTTCTTTTGTTATACCATTGCATATTGTATACATACAAACATCTGCGACCTGGACATATCACACACATAAAAACCTTCGCGACGGTTGCGGTTCAAGATTCGCAAACACACGAAATAAATCGCCACGTTACCAACTAAATCGGCCGTCAATGTAGTAACTTCACTTCCGTAATTTCTTACAAATATTCTAAGTTAATAATATTACTCTAGCAGGGACGAGATTTGGTCATGTGTAAAATGTAAATATATTTCATGTCGGGGCGTGCACGTGGACATAGGAAATTCTATTAAATGGCCGATCCGGTAATCTTGTTTTACGCTGCCCTCCAGTGTCTTTGAAACTGTAAACAAAATTATCAGAGTGTGGGAAGAGAAACATTCACATGAATTTAAAGATAAAATAAATATCATCACACGTATCTGGGCTATTGGAGGGTAGGATGAGAGGAGAACTCATATCTACATCACAATAGTGTGGATGTCTATGGGCGTCGGTAATCGTCAGAAGGCTCCGATTACTCGTTTGTCCCTTATACTATGAAAAATATCTTTTTCACAGCTTTGTTAGTAGATTATAGTTTGTTATTGTTTGACTTTACCTTTGACAGATCTAGAGTGGATTGCGAATGGCATAGAATATAGAAAGCAAAATGGATTTGTTCATTGACGTGAGTCATACGAAAAGAAGAAGAGACAATTAAGCCTATTAGTAATAAAATTAACTTAAACACACTTGAAGTTAATTTATTATCAACAAAGGATTTAACCAAAATTCAAAATTTAATAATAAAAGCGATTAAAGCACAAACAAGATAGATTAGCACCAACACATTTATTCGTATAACTACATGATGTAGTTACTTGTAGTAGATTTAGATTAGATGTAGTACTTAAGTTGTATCACATTTACTTGTATTCCTTTTCACGAAATCACTCTCACAAAAAATCAAACCGTCAGGATATATAATACACACAAAATCTGTTTTGTTTTCTGCTGCAGAGTCAATCCAGCATCTGACAGGTTGATCATGTACCAAGCTGGATCTGTTGCGACAATTACGTCATAATGTACGCCAGTTGTCTATGGAATTATGTTTTTTAATAAAAAACTATCGGAAGTATCCCGTTTAATCCCCCAGGAGTCGTAAATGTTTACGAGCGCTGGTCGCGGTGCGAACGCGGCCGTATGACGCCTGGGACACTACCAGGGTTAAGTTGAGGATACACAAGTGTACAATCATTGACACAAAGGACCACGGGATAGAGCACAAAGGATCCTTTTTCATACCTTAGGGGGTAAATGGGCAGTTAAATCCAGAGGTTATACCGATTTGCTGCTCTCACCTATTCCACCTCCATAATGTGCCACTGAAAACTCACAAAGTGCAGTATTTGAGTGAGAGTGTCCGCCCCGGCCATACCAGCCCAATCGAACTGCAATGCAGCAATGATTCCATCTCTTACTAAAATAGTTACTCAAAGACCACAAAATTTTATTAAAATATTATTCTGACAAACAGGCTTAAGGTAGACTCTATCTGCAAACGTCAAGACCTCCAAATTCGTAACCATTCGCATCCAGCCCGGCTTGGCTGCTGTGTGAAGTGCGTCTTCCCGGTTCGTAACGAATTTGTTTTTGCAATCATACATTAAAAGAGGTGCTTATCTTTCAGATATATATGTACTAAAAGTTAGTGTCATGCATAGCAACGGAATTAGAGTGGCACGACCGGGGAGCTACCTCTCGCTCACTTGATACCGCCGTAAAGTGACATCTACGGTGTCGCGTTTCATGTAGTTTGTGAGTAGTCAGTGGCCCATCAGGGGGGGCGGTGAGAAGGAAGGCAACGCATCGGAAAATTAAGTATGCTGTATTTCGTGGGCGTCGGTAGTCGTTGAGAGCCCATAATATCTCGTTTGTCTACAAAGAAAAAAAAAATATCTAAATTCATGAAACTCACCTGTCTGCGCTATCAGTCTCCGATAATTTGACTTGCAAATAGTAGCAGCAGTAGAACAAAATATAACATAAAAATATACTGTCAGTACCAAAAGTGATGAAAATTCCAACTACTACAACAGCACATCTTCATGACATATTCTCAATCCCTATTGAGGCAGAACGAAATGTTTACTCCAGATCGTTTTAACATCTACCGATCGTGAAAATTCAAAAGAAAGTTTACTGTCATTATCATGACCACGCGTCGAAATTATGCACCTGATTAGGCAACGGCAACTGAGGATCTTAGCATAACTGGCGGAGTGGGCGATAGACGTCGCGATCGTGGCCGAGCCGTACGCCGTGCCCTCCAGTCCAAGCTGGGCTGGGGACACCGACGGCTCGGTGGCGATCGTGGT
>JAFELO010000212.1:99975-121934 GCA_017140195.1 Eumaeus atala
AAAAGGATCTTAGCATAACTAAATCCAGTGCAGTGTTTAATGAATGTTAGTACAATGTACAATCACCTTTAAACAGGCAATAGATACGTCCTCGCCTTCAATATTGCCACTTATTGTATTTTGTATTATTTACTCACTTTACGAGCACCAACTTATCTCCTATATCTTGAGCGAGTCGTGTGACTGCTTCAATTTTTATGTCCGCCATTTTCCACTTCGGATCCGTCCCGCGGATTTTTATTGCCGACATAACAAGTTTGGCTGTTTAATTAAAATTTATGTGTTTGTTCCGCTTATGTTACGTTGGCACTACTGGTAATTAATTAACAGCGTCCATGAACTGATTGATGTATACCGTGCTCCACTACTTACAGGTAACTCGTCAAGCAGAATTCATAAGTAATATGAGTTATAGATAGGTGGGCTGTTTCTATATTTGTGACCGACCTGAGCACCAAAACAAAAACTTTTCGGGACCGGCCTGATCCCCGGCCTGGGTGTGTGGGGCTCGCGGCACATTTTGGTGTCGAATACCCACTAAAACCACCACGAGTGCCATCAGTATCTTTATGATGCGCCCTGAAACTATAAATCATGAAACGGTACGGACACTTTGGAGACCCTTAACGCTTGACGTATTATTATGTAGGAACGGTCTAATATACCTACCAAAAATGAAAAAAACTAGTTTTTATTTGCTTATATTTATAGAATTTAATAAAATAATATTCATTTTTAACTATATCAACTCTTCAATTTATAGCCCCTTCGGTTTAATTAATAATTTATTCTTGTTCTAAGTTCAAAGTCCGCAAGGTAAAAATCTGATGTCAAAATTAGTAATATAGTAATTTTACATCCCAGAATTATTGAATGCATAACTGAAATAAATATTATTAATTGTGCATATTGTGTAAGAAAACACACATCTAAATGAAACACAAAATAATATAAAGAAACACTTGGCGGCCTTATTACTTAAATAGTAATTACGTAGTAAAGACATGAACACACACAACGTAAAACACACACCTAAAGATATGAAATATAAGTCAATTTCAGGAATAAAAATTAAGTCAATGACTCTATAAAACAGATTATTACAAAGCGCGAGTGAATTTTCGAATAATACATCAAGATCTGACATATTTATTGCAAATTCAAATTGAATTGAATCCTGAGAATTGTAAAATTGTTTTCATCACACCATTTTTCAAAGCCGTCAAGTAAGTGCGTCATTAGATTATATGTTTTGACAAACCATTAAGTCCGGGAGCCGGGACAATACTCAATACGCTATTGGGTATTGACTGCTATTGACAGATGCATTTTACAGTTGATAACTCAAAAATATTATTTAATAAACTGTCACTTAACTGTCTTCAATGCTTATAATAACTGATTCCCCGACTTCGCCTAATTTATCCAATAACAATCGTCTCCTCAAGGAGTAATGAGGTACCTAAAACTATTTAAGTTTAAATTAAATGTATAATATTATATTTTTTAACCGAATCATGGATACCGAAATCATGACATACATTTTTGGGCCTGACAGTACTGAGATGAAGATAGTGAACAAATAGATTATACAATGAGATATTACAAAGATATATAAATACTATTACAATTAAAAATTAAAAATATTTCGTTTGAATTCGCAGCTAATACATTGTACAATATTTTGCGATATTAAAATAGCGTGGGGTGTTAAAGAGAACAAAATCGCTGTAATTGCATTATACAAAGCAAGTATTGAGCCAAATGCAAATTTAAAATTCTCCATACACTTGGTATTAGTCAAGTTTGTCTACCTAGTGTTCGTACGAAAAATGTGCTCAAAGCAGTAAGGGAAAGATTTCTTAGAAATCATGTCCGAAAGCAAAGTATTTTGTCGCGGGAAATGAAGCGCCCAGGGCATCTGGATCCATGTCGCGTATTTTAAGAGGTGACTTAGGACCTACCTGCCTAGCTATAAGCCTATATGAGACGCACTGGTCTTTTCTGTGGTTTGGTGGGGTGTTAGCTATGGAGTAGTAACTGAGCCATCTTTTTGTGAAGAAGGTATCAAAACATCGGCACAAGCGTGTCAAGACACCTTTCTTGAAGGCAGATAAGCCCCTTAATAGCCCATGTTCAATTAGCAAGTGTGGTCCACCCAGCAAGACTCGGCGCCGGGTCATAAAGCTCGGTCCACACGGTCCTGGTTGGAAGCTAACATCTCGGACTTCATCAGAGCTGAAGACGTGCCGTCGTCTAGTCCCGTTCTGAATCCTTTAAACGCTGAGGCCAGTTATCAATAGAAGCACACATTCTTTCCATGGGGAAATTCTTCTCTGCCAAGCGTATGAATTGTTTCAGGCACTCCAAGTTAGTATGACGCCAAGAGCTAGCTGTACTCTCCAAAGTTATTATTTTTGGTCAATTTTTTATTCACACACACACAAACTTGGGAAGAGGTAGTGCCATGGTGCATAGTAGGAGGTAGTGGCATGCATGGTGTATGGCGTTACATCCTACACAACACACACACAACCACAGGCACAACCGGGGAGGTACCTCTCGCTCACATAATACCGCCGTAAAGTGACATCATCTTCAGTGTTGCGTTTCGCGCGGTTTGTGAGTAGCCGGTGGCGCATTTGGTGGGAGGAGGAGGCCAATGCATCTGCATAGTAATTATGTGTTCATGGGCGTCGGTAGTCTTAAAAAAGGTTCCGATTGTTGGTTTAAATTGTTAATTAAATAAAATTGCTCCTGTTCTATAAAAACACACACACTGTAAAAGCAATGAATGAAAAAGCAATGAAAAAATGTTATTGTTTGGTACAATATTTATGAAGAGACTGGATATATTTAATTTCTTTTGATATATAAATACATATAGCACATATTGTACATAAAGTAGATAAACAACAATATTATTTGTTATGGCACCTCCTCTACATGCAAAGTGGGGATGATTTTTACGTTTCGTCTTATCCATAATTTAGAATATAATTAGATAGGTATTTTTTAATAATAATATCTGTGGACTTATCACACCACGTCAGCCCAGTCCTGTGCTAAGTACCGTAAGGACTTGTGTTACAGGTACTAGACAACGGACAATATATTTAACATTTTCTATAAATTTACGGAAATTTATGTATTTAAGGTTTTTATTAACATCCATGACCTAGGCGGAATTCGAACCCGCGACCTCTGCTGTAATACGCGGTCTAACCGTCACGTTACCAACTGAGCCAGCCGGTAGTCATTTCAAATTTTTGTGAGCGTTGTAAGATCGTCATTCAATTTAGTAAACGGTTCGTGACTCCCTAAAAAATGTATCATATCACAAGTAGAGATAAACTTCTAATCCTACACCGTAGTCAACATTCGCTGCCTGTGCCATCGTCACATGTCATGTAAAGTGAAAGAATATTATTCAGCATTCATTGCTTGTTTTGGAATGGAGTAGTTCTTGTATCTACAATGATGATATTAAACTCTGCTTCAATAAAGCGTCTACAGATCTTGTGTTCACAGACTGTTCACATGTCTGCACGTCTACAGATCTTGTGTCCACAGACTGTTCATATGTCTGCACGTCTAAATAATGAGTGTAGGACTGAAGTTAAGCTCCTTTTACCGGTCCATGGTATTTCTTTTTGAGACTTCCACCGACCGTCAGTACTATCCCGGGATGGTACGGGAAGCTATATAAATATAAAATCATATAACTTTCTACCGAGAGGTTGGTTTTAAATTATCTGCATCGTGGAACCCAGTGATAAGTGAAACTAAAACTCGGGGTTTACATTCAGATCGTGTGGATTTCGGAAAATAAAAAACACACGGACTAAATGGGGTGGATGCACCTACTTCTCATTCGCCGTGAGGGTAGTCCTTGCATCAATCCCGCATCACAGCAGCTGTCATCACTTCACGTCAGTCGGTTCGTGACCACGGCTGGTGTAACCCGGGCGAAATGTCGAGCAAATTATTTACAAAAACTTAGCCAGTACCTTATAATAAGTAGTTTAAGTAACGCGTTAAAACCCGCTAGATAACTACAAAAAATGGTATTTCTCACAAACACCATGTTCTCAGAGTTCTTGGATCTCTCTGAAACTTCCTCTAATTATAATTTTTTTGTATAGCTCCCAATGATTTAATAACCAACGTGGATAATATAACCGAAAATCTTTCAACTATAGATGAGCGGCCTGCATAGTTTGGCAGACAAAATAATATTCCCCTTATGTGCGCTAGATTACAGGGGAGGCTACTAGTCCCTATCATTTATATCTACTTCTGTTTGCAGCAGACGCATAATTACTAATAAACCCAAATTAACTAAAAAGGGTTAATTTAGTTAGCTGACGCGATGTGACCCGATAAAGATAATAAACTAATTAAAAGTGACATTTTAAAACCACTTGCGTAGGCACATGCATTATGTACACGAAAATTAATTAATTTAACCCTATCACAGCGCGCTGGGGTAATTCCGTCATTCAGTGATGCTAAATGCAGCCGATTATGTATTTTCATAATTATTAATACGCTAATTATTGTTTTCATGAATTTATTACTAGTGGATAGCGTGGTTGTGCTGTTTAGATATTGTACATAGAGTAGGGCCTTACGGACACATAAAGTAATTTTTATATTTCGACTTTGATGGACGCATCTTGAGCTGGGTTAACTAATCTGTGTATGTTATCTGTTTGAAATATATTTGATAAATATTTTATGCAAAGATCATTTTCGTTTCTTTTTTACGTAACAAAATATTTCGCGATAAAATTAACAGTGTGAATAATAATTTTGGATGATTATCACTATGGAGTGTAGTTGTTATACAATTAAGTTTGGTTGTCTCTGAATAACCGAAACAGGTTAAGACAACTTACACTTTAAGACAACCGCTAGAAATGTAATTACTTTCTTTTAATTCTTTCCGATTTTAAAATCGTTCCAACATAAAGTAAGTGAAGAATTATTACTATTTTTTATAATAATTAAGCAATGAATTATTTTATTTCAAAACAAATATTTGTAACAACGTTTGACATAATATTGTCGGGCTACCTCACAACTTTGTGTGTATTAATTAAAATAATAGGTAAACATTACCCTACGTCCGGCGACTAAATCAGAATATGACCCACGATGTAATGGGGTCTGCGGTGCGACAATAATGTCTTGGATGTGTCCATTAGCCATCGGACGGTTAAAATTTAATCTCATACGGTGAGTCATGTTACAATGTATTTAATGACTTGAGAGAAATACTTTATTGGCTATATTTACCGTAACTTTATGATGTGATTTAGTGTCCATTTTAGATGTTTGTTGTAAGTTTGGACTGCAATTTTTATAGTGCAAGTACAAAATCTTATCATTTTATTACAGTAGTCTGTATTAGGTTCCTTGCATAATCGAATTGTTTTCAGTTTATTTTATTTTATTAGATGGTGAACCTATTATCTATAAGAGAGTCCTTTGCTGCATTAAGTATGTTATAGTATTCCGATAGAACGTTGTTATACAGGTCAAAACTAAACGACTATGTCCAATACGATAAAGATTGTTCAATGATAATTATTTTTAATTGTAATGGAAATACATTACAATAAAACCATAAACCAAAATTTTATAGTATGCTGAAAATAATAATAATCCAGGTCTTAATCATGGCTAAATCAAATTAGACACGCTATTTATGATATATATCTACCTATTGAAAATGTTTTTTACTGTTCGACAGTAGAAAATGACTACATAATATAGAGTTAAGTGTAGATTGTGCGAAAGTTTCTGTATGTGTAAAGGTGTACCTAGTGATTACAGCGACAGCCGATTTTTTAACTATTTAGAGGAATAACTTAGCGGGAAAGAGCAGTTAGTTACATGACGACAGGTGATGACCAACTACAGTATCATACTTATCTGCAACACCAGATCTTCTGCAGTTGCGATGCCGATCATTCAAAGAGGAATAAGCTCTTTTCTTGAGGACGTCTAAAAAAATGGTGTGCAAGAGGAAATTCGCTTATTGCGCACAGTGTAATAGTGGCGTTATGAATTTTGACGTAAAGTCCAATGACTTCCAGGTGCACGTGCTAGCACGAACCATTCCTAAATCATTACATTTGGTTCCATTAGCTATAGGTAAACGAATGCCCAACAAATAAGTTTGTATCTCACAGTGCAAGTGTCGGTGGGCTGTACTTTGGACAATAGTTAGTAACACCGAAATTGGCATGTCCGGGTCCAAATGACCCAAGAATTCACGGCCCATGAACTATTGGATTATTTTTCTCCGGAGTCTAAACGCTATAAAATTCGTTCCGGTGCTACTCGAGGGGTCAATTTTAGATAATGTTATAAAAGAGTGTATTTTCATAGTATCTGTTATTTATGTTATTGTGCTTAACAAAATTTACATCCGAGAGTGTTATGAAAGTGTAACATAAATTTCGTCATCGTAATAATCGCATATATTTAGGATGAAGAAATACGAACAATTATAGTAAGTTATATAACTTAAAATAATCAATAACAAAAAAAAGTATCTGAATAATTGTGTTTTCTCAATTTCTTTTTCATACTTTGATTCCCTCAGTTTTCATTTTTATTCATTCAACATATTTTTCTGTTTATGTAAAAAATAGTACAAATCTAGAATTCTTATTAACACGGAATTGATACGGGTTTACGAGAATACCTCACTTCTGCACCATGTCGTGAACAGCAAGGAAACAAAATATATTGACAAGAATATTGCGGCTTCATTTCTCATCTGCCTTATTAACATAATACCGTTCAATCTATTAATAGTTGTTATCGTTAGAAAGGTGTCAATTTCATTCACGCTTTTTGCACTCTATGCATAACGACAGATAAATAATATAATTTCTAATACTGGATACATATTTACAATTATTATTGCACAAAACATCGTTTGTCAATCATAATACATGGGGTTGGACGATTGTTAAATATTATTTTAACAATTTAAATATCCAAACGTAACTTAACCACAACAAATGATTAAGAAAGTTATTAATCAATATACAATACAATCAGAAGTTAAAGTGACAACCGCCACGGAGATATATGCGATTTATGTTATTACTGAAGTGTTGGGTTATACAAACACTGATATTTAATAAAAAATAGATCAAATATATTATAAAATTGTAATATATTACACGATTTCATAACATCATCATCAACCTTTTATTAGTATATCATCGCCTCAGGCTTAGAACACTGCAACACTTATCATGTACAGAAGTCATATTATGACATAATATTATCAGGCAAAATCAACTACATATAATTAAATGATATTTTTTTATCCTTTGACCGAGAGGCTTATAGGTCCTGCTATGCAATGAGACGATAGCACTCGCGGTAATATATTGGAACTTCGAGCCTCTCACTTCGAGTCATGCCGACCAGGTCTCGTAGTTTCGATATGCTACAAGACCTGGCATGTAACACTAAGGCGCGTAGCCGTAGCCCCTTATTTATTCTAGATATAACAACATCGATGGCTAAAACGATTGAAATAATGCTAATGTTTTTTACGCAACGATTGCTGGGGGAGAGTTTTTTTTACGTAAATCGAATTTTGACGCGACGGTGTTATTGGAAATGGATTGACCGAGAGGAAACTGAATCATTGGGCGCGGGACCGTTAAGTGTTTATCCGATTACAATAGAATGGGTTACAATTGAGTTATATTTTTGGGTGTTTTCGTCCAAAAAAAATGTCCCTACTTTTTAAGCCGCAAAATCCGAAATACGCTTAATGGAACTCGTGAGACATGAATAATAATGTTAATGATGAGTATTGCAAAGGAAAATAATTTGATTATCAGGTTAAGGATTATGGTGCAAACAGGTCGGCACGAGCGGAGAAAATATTAGCCTTGAAAAATTTGCGAATTAATACATCAATCGAAATACACTTTCATTTAATTTCAATGTGTTTCTCATAAGTTTTATTTAGTTTTTGTAAACTATTGGACGTAGGGCCAGGCTTCGTACACTAGTAACATTTGAATTCAAACGTCATAAGAGAGACGCCGCTTAACATTATATATCCAACAGAGAAAGGGTATGCCCATGCTTCATGCGTTGAAACCTTTTTTTTGAACATGGCCATGTTGCTATCTCTGTAACATACGCCATCATCCAATAGTTCCAGCCGATTCAAGCTAAAGTTTTCTTTTAATAATTATAGGGGAAGTCGATTATAAAATCAATTAGAAAAATAAAAAAGGCGTCTACCATTACAAATCAGATGCAACAATTCACCAAATTTAAACCTCGTAATGTTTAATGGACCGGCATCGAACCCAGAACATGTGTACTTGCATACGACTAATGGATTTAAAATTTATTATATCACCACCCACTTTATGCGTCAAAGTTCGAATGGCGTCGGGCAAATATATACTTTAAAGGGCCTATGATAAAATAGAAAATATACATTTCGTTAGAGTAAAAGGTCTACAGTAATTCACGGAATATTTCGAGAGCCTGCAGCGCTACTACGTGTAGGTAACATTCGACTCGTAAACATGAAGGTTTTCTACTTTCCGAGTGGAGCTAAAGATGTTTAGTTCTTTTCTAAGATGAGTAAATCTAAATCCTCAGTTCCGCCCTGTTCTTGGTTGCTGTAGACGAGCACGCGTAGATAAAGAAATTTGTATTGCTATAAGTCTTATTTAATTAAAAAATCTTTGGAAATGTTTGTAGGATGAAAATAGAATCGAAAATATTTGTATATTTATTTTACGGGCTGTTCGAAGCCCTAATGAACATTATAGACTAAACAATTAAGTAATTAGAAATTTTAGCGCTTACTGAGTGATTGCTTATACTCCAACAACATGAAAAATTACTTGAAATGTGCAAAGACACGGGTAATCTATGTATTAAAACTTATTATATTAATGGGGTAATATTGTTACAAAATGATAGCATTTCGTCACGTTTTATTGTTTTCTTTGGTTCGAGTTCGACTCTCAATAGTAACATTGCTTTGACGAGGACATGTTCGGCAGAACAACCGATTGTCAAGTTTTTGAGTTATCTAAATGCCTGCACGTGCTATATTAATAAGGGTGGCCATTTTTTTTATACTTCTATAACATAAATAGAATTGAGTAGTATTCTTGCTGAGCTTCACCTTCATTGCTTTTTACACTGCACGTTAAAATGTGAAAATCAGTTCATCAGTTGATGGTTATAAATTAAAGTATTTGTTATAACTCAAGGGGGCAAACCAGAAGTCGAAAATTTCTGGTGACTACCGATGCCATAGAGATCCAAATAATTGTTTTACAAATGAGTTGTTGTCCTTGCTTCATACCCCTGGAAGGGGCCACCGGTAAATCAGAAACAGCTGTCAATTTGCAGCCTTCGTCATGTGAGCGAGACGCTCGATTGGCTGCACCACGGTGTGGCAGTTCCTGTATCCTGCAATAACCCATTATTACAGGGTACCTGAAAAAAACGCAGGGAAAGCTGAACTTTTCATTTGCATCGGATATTCTGCATACTCCTGTAAACTTAGAAAACTGCAATCGGTATATCCTCGAATTGTAGGCAATTTCCCAATCTCGAGGAACAGCGATAAAAGAAGTGGCTCTGACAATATGTCGACGTTGATTCGTAGGAAGTCTCTCGTAAAGTTTTATGATGTCACTGACGACTTCCGAGACAACAAGTGGAGTGGAAAGGTTCCGTACTCGGCGTTCTGCTTGTTTATTAGATTTACTGAGCTAACAATTCTGGAACAGCCTATATTGTGAACAGCACTCAGTGCCGCATTGCTAGATTCCGATGAAGCAACGCGGCGATCCCGACAGGGCGGGGGTGGTAACGTATTGACATACCCTTCTACGAGTAATATTATAAATATGAAGGTTTGTATGTTATTACAATTTCACGGAAAAACTTCTGATCAGATCAGGTTGGTATTTGAAATACATAAATAGATTATAATCTGGCTTCACATATAACTGCCATGAGTGCATCTGGACTATGCAATAAAACTAATAATGGGAAGTAATGGAGGTAATTTAGACTTGAAGCGCTAAGTACAAAGACTTCATGGCCTATGAAAAGAAAAATGAATAGCCTTCCGCAGGTGGTATGAATCACTGGACAGCAATTTGTGAGGTTGTCCCAGAGTTCCTTGTGTAGCCAGTTGGAACTATTAACATCGATATCTTTTTAAATAACAGTTAAATTTTCTGACACAAAAATAGCATAGCCAGAGCGAACAAAAAAAATGACCGATTGTGAGAAAAAAGAATGAAGCAATATTGCTCTCATTAAACTTACAAACTCTTAATAAAGTACGATAAACTGGGAGTACAATTTAACCCGTTTGTGACGTGGGGCCTTTTACTACAAGGATAAAACTCTGAAATTTCCCAGTCGATTCGACCTTCGTTAAAAACCGCATTAGACACATTTATCGGAGACGCCAGTGCGCTTAAACACATTAACAGTTAACACACACATGTGGATCTCAAAGTTCGCTATTTTTATATTTTTTTTTTCATAAAAAAATTCTTTTCGTAATTGTAATCATCGCGTGAACTCTGATGAATCTTATTGAGTTGAAGATTAAGATCATATTTAATTTTAAATAAAACTTCACCATGAACAATGGATAAAGATAATGAAAAATATACGATTTCACGAGAGAGTAGTGAAATAGAAATATTTTTATTTCAGAAATAAAATAAATAAAAGTAAATAATTTTACACAAAATAAGCACCACACGAAAGCCCAACATGTATTGTATTACTAACAGAGATATGATATTTTATTGGTAACCATAATGCTCCTTACTTTATTTTTTTCTAATTAAATCCTTGGTAATCCAATTCTAAAATAACCGTAACAGACGTCCTGCCAACTATCGGATTATATTTTGTTTTACTTATCATAAGGTTTAGGCATCGTTAGCTTCAAGAAGAAAAGCTCTGAATTATAACAAATTCCATACTATATTGGTGTAATTAAACCGCTTCCCAAAGTAAACACTTTGAAAAGCGGTGGAACATTTGTCACAATTTAATAGTGAAACTGCATCAACTTCACAATGTCCCCAGACGTTGGGCTTGCGGAAGCAAAGTTGTAAATTTTTACAACTCCCGGTCGCTATTACCGGCGCAACGCAGAGAAGGGTTGAGTGTACGAATCGGAATAGAAAAATAAACTTAAATATCACTATTCTGTCTATTGTATGTCTGTTTATCTACTTATGCCTTTTATGTTGCTCTAGTCCAGTAGAAATTTGTACTAAAATAAGTGAAATTAGAAGTTATAAGTGCTGTAGTCAGTGACAAAGTAACATCACAGTGACACACCTAGTTTACACATTATCGAATAGAGTAGGTACTTACAAACATTTGATAAATAAAAAATATAATTATAAAGTCATCTAAGCTTAAGACAAGTAGCAAACAAACAGTTTAATTCTATAAATACCTTTTTATTTATAAAACACAGTCCCCAACAGTTGTCGGTCTGTATATTATAATCGACTTTCTTTAAATCTGGTGGACAAATCTTCATGGTATTTTCACTTATGTGAAAACACCATAAAAATCTGTAAACTGTATTACAATCTAGGGCGAAGCCGGGGCGGGTCGCAACTATAACAATATTTGGATTACTTAATCGATTAATTTGTCTCTGGCCACTTTTAATGGTGTGACAGATCCACCACTCGCGTCTACATAGACCCGCGAGTTCTTGGAGACGCCGCGCTGGCTGCATTACTAACTACTTGTTAACAACACTAAGCGCACGTTAATAATAAACCAAAGGCCTACGAAGTTTCCGCCTTAATTTTCAAGTCCACTGCAACAACTTTAGAGAACCACACTTGTAGGTCGTCATAAAAGACTCGTCGACAAAACTTTGTCGATGACCATCGACTTTGAGTCTAGTTTTGAGGCCTTGTTTTTGGTTTGTTTAATAGTAGAAATCGAAGAATTCGTCGCACGGGGCCTTTTGATGCGTACCGGAGCCCGCAAGCGGATCTGCAATCACAAACCAAACTGAACGATACCGAGGAAGAGTTACCGCCATTGTCACGTCGGCCCAATTCAGCAATTCAGCATGGCACTAGTTTACCACAACGGGAGACCGACATAGGCTGATGATGTCTCTATGAGCATAGCTAATAATATTAATTAAACTCCTGAGTTTTATTAATCGTTAAGTCTCTACGGAGCATTAATCCTCTACTCACCGCCAATTACAGTTTTAATTAAATTCATAAGATTAATGTCTACATCTGGTAGTTAAACTGGATATAATTATAAATGAACAATAATACACGTGAATATACGTTTGTGCGTGTGTCTTCTATAATTGCCTTTGATTCTACTTACATACAACACACAACACAATTTGCCGGTTAAATTGGCTATAGATGTTGGTGTAGCAAGTCGTTACATAAAATATGTATGACTCGTTTAAATAAGAAAAAAACGGATTTCATTTGGTGGTACCAGAGTTTTAGTTGAAAACCGGCGATTTTCCTCATAATACGTAACACATTTGTCGCATAGAACTTTGTGGCAAAAGGTGGGCAAATACAATTTTTTTGTTTATTTCAACACCTATCGATCTATCATTACAGTTGCTAACTACGACAGATTGAGCCTTAACTATTATTAATATTAGTAACTAAACAACTGGATATGTGTACAAATTATTCACATAAATTACTTTTAGTTACAGTACCTAACCCTGGATGTGCGTTGTGTCCGAAACTGACTCTCCAGGAGCCGCGGGGCGACTAAGTGCAGGGCGACCGGCTTAGGTAAATACTAATTGATCATTATCTAGTCCGGATAATTACGGGCTCCGATACATTTCATTATATACGAGCATATGTGGTAGAGTAACGAAAGAAAGAATCAATTAGCTGTTCTATACTAATTCTTTCTAACCGGAACCTAAGGAAATAAAATTTAATTGAAGGATAAATTATTAATGCATAAATCGCCATTTTAATTGGAATCTGTGAAATTTGCCTTATAGTTGCAATAATGCGAAGGTCGCCGCCAAAATTAAATCCCAAATATCAGCAGTTGCATTACGCTTACTCATAATTAGTAATGCTATATCAGCGTTACAATTTAGTAATTGTAACTTTTCTTCAAAACGATACTTATATAAACAAACTTGAGCAATAAATAAAATAAAACAACATTGCTTGAGCAATAAATAAAATAAAACAACATTGCTTGAGCAATGAATAAAATAAAAACCAAGTGATGACATTTTCTATGACAAGCGACACGAGGCCCCTCGCAGACGCGTCGCGGGCCTGCGAGGATACGGGCATAGGTACGCTTATATGTTAGAGAGCCCGATGGAGGCGGAGCGGAAATACTGACGGAGGCAGCTGCTTCCTAGCACGCACTTATGAAACAACGACGACTTCACTACTGGTCCCTAATCTAGCCCAAATCCGGGAGGAACCTTCAAAATAAAATTGACCTTTTCTTTTAATTCTTAGCAAAATATGAGAGTTTTGCTTCTCACGTCTTTGCCCGTGTCACTGGGGAACTGGCGTGAAGATATTTTGTGATATTACAATTTATTCAAATTATTCACTGAACGTGTTATAAAACAAAGTTCCCAAAACCTGTGATGTGATCGACTTTCTCAAAATATAAATGAATGCATTTTCATGCATTTTTCATCCGTAAAGCAGTTGCCGAAGGAAATTTTAATGTATAACTTATTTAGGTAACATCAGTTATTGTTATTCACAGGAGAAGCCAGGCTGGATCACTAGTATATAACAAAAAAAAAAAAAAAGGATTTATCCCATGGTATTGTCTCCCATGTATTGTATAGTGAACTATGTTTTAATCTTACCTTACCTTCACCACACAAACGCTCTTTACTTATTATTATCATTCCACTCAATACAATCCGTCAAACTTGGTTTAACAGACTTCAAATTTCCACCTAAAACAGTTGACAATCTTCAAACAATCCCAAAATAATAGAATTTCAATGAAATTTACACGACCCCACCTACCGACTGTCACGACCCCTAGAGTGTCCTCAAAGACAATATTTGTGAAGTACACTACATACACGTGTCTAATAACGTGGGAATAGTCCGGGAAACGCGATAAATTATGGACACTCGAGCTGTGAAGATGTTTGAACTGTTTAGTGTGTCATATCAAACAGACCGAATCGGTGGTAGACCCTTCGCTTTCTGCATCATGTTGGTTATATAATATTTGAATTTGAATAACTGGGCTAGTTGTTAGAATCAGTGACCTCATAGATGATGACGAACTGAGTTTTCAGGTTAAGACTGAATAGCTTTACAGAATAGCTTTTTTATGGAAGGCAGGCTTCCTGTGATACTGTTATCACTGGATTATAACTGTAAACATTTTTTTGCTGTCGCTTCTGGAGACACCAGTAGCAGTAGTACGAATGAATAGTGGGCTAAGCATTTCATTAACAGTCATAACAATAGTAACATCGTATAGACAGATTGTTGACACGATCAACTTTGCGGAACTAGTTCAGCGCTTTTAACATTGGGCCTCAGCAATTTGTACTTCGCTCTCTTCTACGTTTCTGAGAGCGGACTCGTGTCTAACAATGTAATAGATCGAATAATGAGGGCTGAGGTCAGTGAGTCCCACAATCTCACTCCAGCTCACAACAATACGGAAGCATCCTCGTTAATATCGGACAATACGATACCAATAATCCCCCTATTAATTATAATTGACATATTTCATACTTGCCGTGCAATTTGTCGAGTATTTTGGCTGGCGCGTGGCGGAGTGTTTGTTTTGATGTCCAGGGGTCGGGACCGTCCTGGTTCATTAGGGAGCCATGGTCATACGAGTATTGTCTAAGATGACTATTGTTTAAGGGTTAAACGTATAACAATATATAAGTCAGTGTTGAGTAGGAGATAGTGCCATGCTGCATCCCAGCCGCTTGCTCACACTATACCAACGCAAAGTGACATTATGTGGAGCTTCCTACGGTTTGTGAGTTTTCGATGATCCACTGGGTACAATGAGAGAATGAGAGCAACACGTGTGCGACACAACTCTGTGGATGTTCTAGGGCGTTAGTGGTCACCACAACAGACTGCTGTTTACCCTTTCTTTCGATTTTTGCCTCGTTGTTACAAATTTGTATATAAAAAGCACTCCTGGAAAACTAAATGGTCAGCGTGCAAAAATTTATATTATAATGTTTTAATTTTCTGACCACTACCGACGCCCATAGATATCCGCACATTTGTCACAGGGATGTGTAGCCCTCACTTTTCTTCCCCTCTAGTGGGCTAACGGGTACTTACTAGCCGCATGAAACGCGATGCAGAGCTGTCACTTTACGGCTAATACATATGATGATAACACGACAAATCCATTCATTTGTGTAAAGTTTACTACGAATGTGTCTACTGTCAAACACATCCATTTGACATTTAATATTGTATTTTTTTATGGAATGGGGGGGGAACGTGTCTTTTTATGACTACTGTCCCCCATGAACATCCACAAAATTACTATGCCGATGCGTTGCCCTCCTCCCCTACCCTCCGCCCAATAGGCCACCGACTAACTTACATACCGCACGAAACGCGACACTGAAGATGTCACTTCGTGATGTTGCGATATTATTTGAGCGAGAGGTTGAGAGGTACCTCCCCTGTAGTGCCGGCCCAATTCCGTAGCATAGAGGGATATAGTGTCATGCTCTGTGCACGGCACTACCTCCTTCTATGCAGCATGACACTACCTCTTCGTAACATTTCTTCCTATTCACGAAAAGTTTTTTCTAACAGAACACTATGAAATATAAAATTGGGATAGAATTTAGGTGCTAGGGCGGGGCGATCTAAATTCTATCCCAATTTTAGCATCTGTGCAGCCATTGAGGCTGAAATCCACACCGCATTCGCGTTATTCACATTATCTGGAACCGTCAGACTTCTTTCTGTTCCCTAACCTAAAGAAGCACTTGGGATGTCAAAGATTTTCGACAAACGATGAGGTCAAAAATGCATTAGACGCATATTTTGACTCTAAGGAAGAATTTTTTTTTTCTACGGTCTAAATGCTTTAAGTCGGACATGCCAAAAGTGCATCGAACTTGATGGTGATTATGTGGAAAAGTAAAAATAATTATGTATTTATTTTCTTGTTCAGGCCGAATACTTTTCAATCCACTCTCGTCATAATATTTTTAGTTGTCATCACAAGAAAATTAACACTATAAAAAAACGCCTTCTTAATTATTTACTTTAATAAATTATCTCGATTATTAGTTAAATCTAATTTATTGTATAATTGGTTGGGATTTTAAAACGTTACAAACTAACGAAACTTAAAAATATAGAGGTTCCAAAATGTTTAAAAAATATGCCTACCTCTCTCATATTTGTGTGAATCGCTGACAATAACACTACTTTTGTATGTTTGTTTGTCTGCTGATGATGAAGGGCCGGAGTGCTTGTGTAACAATAAACTAAGTCTCCAACCATTTAAATAATAATTTGTTAATGCTTTGATTGACGCACGCAGTCGCCGCGGGCCACTTGCGGGGGGTAATGAGTTACAACAATATCAACATTTAAATACTACGCATTTGATGTTTTTTGGTATAAGGGCGGGTCTATGGGAAGGAATTTGTATCCCATGGCCTATTGGGGGAAACGGTTTAAGGATCGTCAATCCTGGGAATGATATCGCGTCGGTAGTCAAGAAATTGCTTCGATTGCTCAATGTAAGGCCCTGAGCGGGAGGAGTTTGTGATCTTCAACCAGTTGTAAGAGGTACGGACAATGGAAGTACGCACTGTATCTGAATAGGGCAAGGAGCGGGAACATTTGTTAACTACCGACGCCCATAAACATGTGCACAAGCACAGATGCGTTGACTTTATTTTAACATCTCTCAATGGACCTCAGACTATCATAAAAGGCTCGAAATACGACGACATAATTTAATTAAATTCTATAATTGGAATTAACACTTCTGCTTAGTCAGACCTTTGACTACATTTATTCAATCATATTTTATTATATTGATTATTCTCCATATTCAGAATGATGAATAATGGAATAAATAAAGAAAAACTATGAAAAACGGAAGAACGGAAAAGATAAAACTATTTAATTATCATTTGGTGATGGTAGATAGCGTCAGCCATCATTCCGTCCTCAACGTCCAGCAAAAGAAAAGAGTATCATTACTTCGACACCGAACACACCTTTAGTCTAACAGTCCAAAATGACAGATATACTTTTTTATAAAATGTGCAATGAAGTAGCAGAAACATAATTGCTACAGTACACGTAGACTGTTTTTCTAGGTAGACCGCCCCATGTGGACCGAAATTGATTGGGATTGTCCTGTGATGCGGGGCAGTCCCTCTGTGGTGGTGGCGCCTGTCCCGTGGGGGACTGACTCGACATCGAGGTATCCTGATGGTTTATAGTTTCGGGGCACCTCACACCTCTGTCCTATTTTAATGTTATTTAAAACTGCCTCGTGGTCTAGTGGGGAGCATGTACAGTCACAGACGTGAGGTCCCGGTGTCGTATCCCGGGTCGGACCATACAAAAAGTGCTGTTAGGGGTTTTATTTAAGTTCTAATAACTGTCCGGAGTTAGGCAGTTGGCGGTGTTACACCTCCGTGCCTTGGAGAGGACGTTAAGCCGTCGGTCCTGCACCTGATTCCTCTTCGGTCGTGTAGGATTGCCGTCCCACCGGAATAGTAGAACGAAGGAGTAGAGACAAGTGCAGTCCACTTGTATTTGCGCAAACACTCGAGCACTATAATGTGTCCCGTGCAGATGGCTCTCTCAAAAGAGATGGCCGCTGTAGCCGAAATTCGGCTAGGACATTATCATAATAGGATCTAGTGCAATGCAACAATGCCACAGTCTGTTTGAGTTGTAACAAATATTGACAGTTCACGTCAGTATGGTCGATCACGGGAGAGTCGTTCCTGAGGGACGCAGCCCGGGGCTGCCGGGGCTCCGGGGCCGAGCAGGGTAAAGTTTGCGGAAGTAACTTGGGTGTACCAAAACAACCCGTTGGCGTATCGTACTTACCTACTTGAAGAGGTTTTGTAATGGGCCGACACGGCCGGGGAAGCTCTCGCTCACATAAAACTGCCGTGAATTGATCTGTAATAGTTAGACTATCGCGTTTTCTGCGTGTGGCGAGAGTCCCGTGGCTCATTGGTGGAACTTTTAGTGTGGCAACATCTGCTTTACTTATGTGTAGTCGCCCATGGGCCATTATTGGACTATTTCCACCAGAAGTCATGGACAAGACATTTGTAAACACAGTGTGATAAACATATGATAAACATGTGATAAACATGTGATAAACATGTGATGAACATGCATAACCCCAACTGTATTTTTTAAAGCATAAGCGATTCAGTATAGCAGTCGAAGTCTTTTGATGACTATATACATCCGTATAATTGATACGCAGGTGTGATGCTGTGCTGCTCTCTACCCACTATCGGTCTTATCTGTAATCACTTGATCAGCTGCGATTGACCTAATGTCGTTATGATTTTTTTATAGAACAAAAGCTCAAATTAACAGTAGCAAACTTGCCTCTCGAAGACTGCGGTCGTGTACTGAACTTTGCACAATTGTAATACCGAGACAGTGAGCCACGGGAAACTTACAAACCACACGAAAGACGACAGCAGCCACTTCGCGGTGGTATGATGTAAACTAAAGGTAACCTTTTCGTGTAAAGAAAAACATTGTTAAATTAATATTGACATTTGGTGTAGTCCCGCGTCGCGTTAGAAATTTTGTCTCGGCGATTCCTTTCCGATCACATGTTAGTATAATTAAAAACATGTCAATACTCATGAAACTGTGGAATAATCTATTGAAAACACAATCCTCCCTAGCCTCCCCCCTCCACTAAACACGCGAACAATGCCCGGGGGGCAGCGCCCGCGCAGCGAGAGGTCACGTGGCGGTCACGTGGCGAGAGACTGATGGGTGACCGGGGAAGGATGGCACGGCGGGACGGTGGAGTAGCTCTAATGTAGTTTTCTTTTTTGAAAAGTCTTCGCGTTATTCTATGTGTGAATAAAATTTTATCCTAAATAGTTAATAATTACCTACAATGAAACTAAACTATACACCTAATTAACTTAGCCAAGCCATAGTAGGGTTGAACACAGCGAAATATATGAAAGCAGTTGATGACGATTATATTATGAAACAAATTTATTGAAGAAATGTGTAACTTGCTTATTATTATAATATTATGTGACGCTGACGTGACAGAGCTAATTGATATTCCCACCAGTTTGCTTAACTGTAGACTACTTTGTCTGTCTTTTTAAGCTTTAATTACACACTAATTCTAACGTAGATCCATAAGTTGAAAAAATATCAGGTTAACTATTTCAACGCCATGACAATACAACGTAAAACAATTGAAGTACTTTATACAGAAACCAAATTATCAAGAAAGAGTATCCAGTTATAACTGGAATGAGAGAAAAAAGGGAAGCGCCACTCCTAGCTTTTGTTCCCAGAACGTACATTCCATTTACAAACGTTTGATTCGGTACTGATTCTTTCAAAGAATAGTAAAACAGTGGACGTTCGTGTGATTGTTTTTATACAATTTGTTCTGCGTAAGTCTTTATGTCCTTACACGGATGTGTGCGCTGAGCTTTATTTTGATGTGCCAGTGACATCCTGTTTTTTTTTGGTTTTTTTTTTTATCGTGTTATCTGTTTCGATGTTCGTAAGACGCGTGTCTGTTTTGATGGACTGTCAAATTTACATTTACAGCGTGTGAATGTCATTTGATATTTTTGTTGTTGTGTTCAGTGGTGTTAAGCTGGGATAAACCCTTCATAACACAAATTCAAGAGATAATAAATGTTATGATAAAAACATTTATTGTGTGTCTCGAAATGTTTTCATCCTTTGTTATATAATAAAATAATGTTATTTGACACTGTTTGTTACATAATAATAATATGTATAGCTTGTCGATTACGTAATTGTCATTAATTCATTAGATAGGAACATTTTTTGTTTTTTATTAACAAGAGAAACACAGTATTTGTACATTATATACTTTTTAATTTTTTATGGTATATTAATGGATGAAGTGGATGAATAGCAGTCCTAAAAAAAGGCAGGCTGAGGGAGAGCGACGCGTCTATGTAACCTGTATGCAGGTTTTCATGTGCATCGCGACAGTCAGCTAAAGACTCCGTCTACTCGTTTGCCCCGCTATATCTACTAAGGTCAAGCAGCATGCATTTAATAGCATCACAGTCACGCTTACGTTGCCTCCCCTTGTCCCCCGCCCAGACACACGACTCACGAAACCGATTCACAAGTTACACCACAGCTTTCACTGGATACTGCTTTTTATTTCTTTATATATTACAGGGTGCAAACTATTAGTCGAAGCCTTTTGATGACAACTGACGCTCATAGCTCAGTATTACTGTCATACAGATGCATTGCACTTCTTTCATCCTTTCCTCAATTCCCATGAGCCACCGGCTACTCACAAATGGCACGAAACGTGTAGCATAGCTGTCACTTTACCGCCCAGGTCGTGACGGTCCAATTCGGTTGCAATGTGGCAGCCAGCTGCTTGCTTCCAAAAGTTTAGGCTGTGTGTCGTCTGTAAGTTAGTCGATCAGTCCCTCTGTGGCGCAAGAGTTTAGCACTTGTATATAGTTTAATATTTATTAAATTAACCAAGTGCCAGATGAATACTAATAATGTTATTGTATCAGAGCCACCAAAAGTAAAATTGACATTTACAGTTCTGTTGTGTAAGTAATAATAAAAACTATTTTATTTGAAAGATGTGTAGAACAATACAATTAATTGAGATTTGATTGACACAAGACTCATTTCGCGCTCATTTCTCCATTCCACTCGATAAGTCATTAAAATACAGATCCACAATCGTAACACGATCCAATCATTACGTACGCTTAACCGACAGCCACCCTTTCGATATTTGAATATGCTTTCATTCCGATTGACGTAAGGGGATAATGATTTTAAAGTGCACGGCGAAAGCATCTTATTTCTTTTCAAAATAGAGGATAATATCGCTCAAAATAAATAATTATTAAGGGCCATAATGCATTGGCAATTTTGGTGAAATTAATAAATGAATTCCTCTTAAAAGTGTAACTTTATTTGTAGTGTGTCACCGCCACTTAGAAGGCCACATGTCGTGTAGAGGGCCCTTTATTTTATTGTTCCAAATTTAAAAGCATAGAACATTTTTGTTTTCGCCAATTTGACTTTGAATGAATTGACGTTCGAAATTTAATTAAATTCTTTTGTGCGTAGCGCTAAAGTTGTTCTAAACTTAAAAGTAAAATCTTGTTTTTAGGTTTAAATTATTTAGAGATGGACATCAATATTATATCGATATCTAGAGCTACATATATTCTCTATCGAAAAAAGAAGCATCTCGGTACAGACTTCCGAGTCGGAACGCCGTATGGTTTTAATAGGTTCAAGTCAGACATATCTATCTCCGTAACACTTTGCTGAGGCGGTAGAAGAAACGAGGAGGCGGGTGCTCCTTGTAACCTGTTATAAGAAGAAAAAAGAGCAAAAGGAGGCGGCGTTTCGCCCACGGGGCAAGAGCTGAGGACGAGAACCTCACCCAATTGCACTGTCCCAAATTTGGTGGTGTCGTCCTGTGGTAAGATATTCTCGATACAACTGACCGAATTACTTAACACAATCATAGGCCATAAACATATACTTCCTCGCGTATACCGCCCTATACTACTACATAAACATACTTCCTCGCGTATACCGCCCTATAGTACTACATAAACATACATACTTCCTCGCGTATACCGCCCTATATTA
>JAFELO010000212.1:122754-235963 GCA_017140195.1 Eumaeus atala
ACGACTTACTGATTTTCTTAGTACAAGAGCCGAATCACGAAAATGCAAATATCTCCGCAACCCGACGCCGCACGAAGAAAATTTTTATACCAAAAGATGCGCCTAAATGATACCTTTCGGTAGCCGACACTGACACTATAGTGCCGATATTTAGCTCACGCCTAGTACCGGAAAAACAGAGTCGCATAAACATACTTCCTCGCGTATACCGTCCTATACTACTACATAAACATAATTCCTCACGTATACCGCCCTATACTACTACATAAACATACATACTTCCTCGCGTATACCGCCCTATACTACTACATAAACATACATACTTCCTCACGTATACCGCCCTATACTACTACATAAACATACTTCCTCGCGTAAACCGCCCTATACTACTACATAAACATACTTCCTCGCGTATACCGCCCTATACTACTACATAAACATACATACTTCCTCGCGTATACCGTCCTATACTACTTCATAAACATACTTCCTCGCGTATACCGCCCTATACTACTACATAAACATACTTCTTCGCGTATACCGCCCTATACTACTACATAAACATACTTCCTCGCGTATACCGCCCTTTACTACTATATAAACATACATACTTCCTCGCGTATACCGCCCTATACTACTACATGAACATACTTCCTCGCGTATACCGTCCACTACTACTATATAAACATACATACTTCCTCGCGTATACCGTACCATACTACTTCAAAATAATATAAAACAAAAGATTCATTTTAAAAATGGTATTATCTATCTACATATCGATCGATCGATCATGAATCTACAAGATTTCACTATTATCCACATTTAGAACACAAAAGCCAGCACGAATTAATCACTCCGTATAAATTGCAAATCTCGATAATGGCGTTTAAAACTCGCGGGGTCCAATACTTTGGCGTTTGTTTTAATGGACAGCGGCAAGGCGGACGGACCGCGAAATGTGAACACGGAACTAAACTTAAAATAATTGGTCCATGGCACGCTTGGTCCAAATATAGAGTAGACATTATGTATTGATACTTGGCTTTTTCATTTGAGACAAACGATAAATCGGAGCCTTTGACGACTTCCGCCAATTAATAATAAAATCATCGCTTTCTGAGCGGTTTTTAGCATGTTCGTGTTATGTGAAAAAGGTATAGGGTGTATAGCTTGTGTCTATGCAACATGGCTAATATCTCTTTCTAAGTATTTACAATAAACACGTAATTTATTGGACTTATATACACTAATTAGAAGAGATTACTTTACGAAGATAGTGTAAAATAAATTTATCAAAACTGTGATATAATACTTATATCTTAGGAAAAATGGCTTCTGGACTAGGTGAGTCAATTGATTTGCTCGGTTTATAATAATATAAATATAAATAATAGGCTTGAGGACAGTATAAAAGATTTTAAAAATCTTGTGTTATCAAAATTTTTAATCAAGTCTAACGAAAAACAGCTGCTTAGAGATTTATAATGTTTTCATTATAATAAAAGTGTAAAATACAGACACCATTCATGTCTGAATAGGAATCTTAACATAAAAGAGGTGTCAATAAGTGTGAATTTCTACCAAAGTCGAGGTGATTCAAATGTGTGCGGCGAAATAAAACTATTGCCTAAACGTAATCAAGTATCAAAAGTTTTGAATCATGCTAGAGTCGAAAGAGTTGTACCAGACGTCATTAACTAATACAAATAAATTAGATTTACGGAAAAAAATGGCGGATCGGACGCGAGTCGTACGATAATACATCACAGGGGACTGCGGACCGGGTTACCGGGTGTTTGAGTATTTTATTTGACCCGAGCTATTGGGTATACATTTAGTCAGATCCAAGTTTATACGGAGTGTTCACAGATTATCGTTTGAGATTACACGATAAGCCTAAGTAGATGCAGGTGGTGCATATAATGCATGAACTTTACTTACTCGAAAGTAATAATTTCTGAATGAGGCCCAATTTTATAGTTATTTTACTATTGAAATAAATTTAAAAAACATTCGTCGAAAAAAAATAATTAGTAGGGAAAGTGAACCGCTGGAAGATGGTTATTCTAAATTGTAAACTAAACATTTCTATTATTGTGTGAATTGAGTTTACCAATGCAATTCTTTTGTATCACGAAATGAATGATCTAAAACCTAACGCAGCGAATGCAGGCAGCATTCCAAACCCCTTTCATAGTACTATCTATCCGTTACTTATGCGGTCTTTTTAGAGATAAGAGAATCGTACATTGGATTTACGTAAGTAACTAAGTGAAGTAGATACTTTAACTTTGAAGTAACATCTAAAATACAATGTAACGAGAGTGCAGAGGGGGGAAGGGGGAGAGTTGGGTACCGTAGCAATCATATTTATAAAGCAAACACGAGTTCACGTGCTCAGAGTGAATCGGTTGTGCAAATATTATCCTACAGTCCGCCACTTGGTGCTTAGCACTGGAGTCCTGGATATCAGCACTATGTGTTCCGACGGTCTGCATATTTATAAAGATGAAGGGTACTTTCCGTTGATCTAGAGTAATAAAGAAGTATAACTATTAATATTATTTAGGTAAAAGAAAAAATATAAATTCTAATACACAAATACGTCGCAAAAACAAACTGACACTTTTCTACAAACCTGGACAGTGTCCGATTTTGTAGAAGAGATGGCGAACGACCCAACAGTAAAATTACGCTAAATGTGAATACGTAGAAAAACAAATAACTTTTCTTCCTTCATACATAAAAAAATCCATTGGACGATAAGTTGAAATGAGGAATTGCAGCGAATTGATTTTTTTTTAATTATCCAAAAAAATTACATGCACTTGTGTTCACAAAGTTATTCCCGTCAAACTGTTACGTTTGAGGGCGGGGTGCGCTCGTTTATCTCAAAAATCTTTTCTTAAAGACATAAATAACTTAATTAACTTAACTTGACATTAAACAGGTATTGGCTTTAAAGTGTTTATAACAATTTTTGAACAATTTTGAAAAGACTTTTGAAATTAGCTTGTGAAATTACGTATATAATATACTATATCAGATTGCGTTGGTGTTATCACTATTCATAAAGAAACAACTTTTTCAGTTTTGACTTTGACACATTCACAATTTAGAAAATCTCTTACTCTCAATAATTCAATTTTATTAAATATTTTTATACAAAAAATTTTGACAACCTTTCCCGGTATAATAATTAGTCATTCTCGGTTTAATGAGCAATTTATATTTTAGACTTTTTGTGGAACATTTATTATATAAATTTAATACTTTATAATCGTTGACATAATAATGTTGCACATCTATATACTATTTTTTTATCGAGCGGCAGTATATTACAATTTGGAAATAATTTATTACAATCACTTTCACAGTAGCTTTGCTAACCAGATACTAAATCAATCTTATTTGTAATTTTTTTATTTTTTTATGTAATTGAGGAACATCCTCCCATACACTGATGCCATTGATGTACTGATCCATTTATTATATCAACATTGAATCATATTTATCAACTAATCGCTCGGGAGGTGTTCGTGGCCGTGCTATCCTCATGTAACTTAAGTGCGCCAGTGACCACACTTCGTAAATTACAAACCTTAACATTCCTATACGAGAGCCTAATGATGGTTATTTATGAGATAATAGTAAGGTGTAATAAGCTGCAGGAGGAGCAGACTTCAAAGTTTCTAGAGAGCAAGCCAAAAGATTCATTGATTGATAACATCTGGCCAACACAGTCACACTCAGTTGAAATGGCAAAACACGTCAGTCACAAATAAATATTACCAGGTGGAATGAAAGTTACTCCGCCTAACATAGATTCATTCAATTCTAAAAATCGAATCTACCCACATTATTTAGTTCAGTTCAGACTAGTTGATTGTGAGAAGTACAAAACGTTGCGATTAAAAAAAATATATATATTTTCTTTTAACAAAGCAATCGGACATAGTTTCTGCAAATGTCATTAAGTACCTCCATAAGAAGGGGCTGTCACCGAGGCCATTCATGATGATATGGTCAGAACTTTAGGGATTCCGCTCTATCTTATTCATTCGTCAAAAAAAGGATAGCAGAATTCAAGCGTGGTAGAGAGAGTGTGAAAAATGAACCTCGCTCTGGAAGGCCTTTGACGTCTACTACCAGCGAAAATATTAAACAAATACTTGATGCAAGTATGGGAGATCGCAGATACAAAAGTGAGAGAGATAGCCGTGATTCTAGAAATCTCTTGAAAAAGAATTCAAAACATCATAGTCATCGAATTGAGTTTCCTCAAGGTGTCTGCGACATCATTCAGTTGAACAAAAAAGGACGCGATTGACTATTTCACTTGACTATTCGGAATTATTTGAAGTCCATCATCCATGCAGATGATTTTTGCAATCGGTTTGTTACAGTGGACTAAACATGGGCTTATTACTGCATGCCAGAAAGAAAACTACAATGGAAACAGTGGAGTAGTGAACCAGTTCACCACTCCTTAAAAAGGCTATGGTGTTTTTGTCGGTAAATGTGGTATTGGCTTCAGTATTCTGGGACTCGAAGGGTGTGATTATGATTGATTATTTCGAAAGGGGTCAGACTGTAAACTCATATTACTACTTTGTCTTACTACGTCATATACGAGAAGAAATAAAAGAAAGACGCCCAGAAATGCTCAGAAGAAAAGTCCTGTCTCAAAGATAACGCCAGTGTTCTCACGTCTGTGCAATCAATGGTTGAAATCCACAACTGTCAGACTTCTGTATATTCCCTAACCTAAACAGCAACCGACGCATATTTTGACGCCGAGGAACAATCATTTTTTATCGACGGTCTGAATGCTTTAAGTGGGAGATGGCAAAGGTAGATCGAACTTGAAGGTGATTATGTAGAAAAAATAAAAGTATAACTGATTTTGTATGTTTTTATTTTCTTGGTTAGGCCGAATACTTTTCAATAAACCCTCGTATAACATGTGACATGCATAGACACGGGAGTGCGATAGTGGATGAAGCAAAGCAAGCAATGATAACATTTAAACCTTTAGCGTATTTATTGTAACAAACATTGCAAAACAAATCCAGCGTACACTTGATATGCTGTCAGAACTTATACACGTCCCGCCCACGACACGAATAAAACACAACAACAACTGTTGTAATTAAACAACTGAACAACAGACACGGCGGCCAATTAAGAGGAAAATGTGAAATAAGACGAGCCCAGTGCGAGGCTTTGTCTAGAATTATCCAATTTATTTAATATCCAAACCTGGTCTGGCGTTTAATTAACTGAAATCCTGTATTCATTTTGAATATTTTGTTACACATTTCATGTTTTATTGGATTTTATTTTTAATACCTTTTTGTTGCGGTGAAATACATTAAGTCTGTGTAATATGTCTTGTTCCGGTGCGACATAGGGACCGATTGATTCCTTTGTTCTCATCACTAGAGCCGAGCATTTTCAGTCCAAGTGTACGACGTCGCTGGTTTGATTCCAAAGCCGACCAAAGTATTAGTATTTTTGAAATACGAAGTGAGGTCCCGGAGTCATTTCTGACTCATCGAGGCACACTCAGTGCTCCGGCTACAGGAGTGGTATGTGAAGCCACTACTGTAGTTCCGAGTCACTGATTTTGTAATAAATGATTATTTATGTTGCACGACCTGGCTACTATTTCGTTTATTGTATTAACAATTCAACCTACCAAAAGTTCAGTTAAGAGCTTAGTACTTGAACTTAGTGTCGCGCTGTCATTTCCTAACCATAACATACAATCAATTATTATTGTATTCAGCCTGTATACAATTATTATTGTATTCAGCCTGTATACAATTATTATTGTATTCAGCCTGTATACAACGCGCGGTAGTTTACAATCTAATTACGTTAAGTGCTGCTCTCTTCGTAGAGCTGTTTAGTTTACAAGCGAATAGCGATTTGTTGTAGATAGGAAACTAAAATGATATAAGAGATATATGAATAAATATTCATTTCTTACACTTTGAATGTTACTCACTCTAAAACTTAGCCGAGAGCTCTTTTCCTCCTCCTTCTTACGATAGGCCACCGGAAAATTACAAATCGTCACAGTGGCCTCTCGATGACGGTATCCTGTGAGCAAGAGGTACCCCGTCGAGCCGGACGAGACACTTGTGTTCATCAAAAATACCACAATAGACTATTGTGGTATTACACTTGTGTTCATCAAAAATACCACAATAGACTATTGTGGTATTACACTTGTGTTCATCAAAAATACCATAATAGACTACTGTGGTATTACACTTGTGTTCATCAAAAATACCAATTCACAAAAGTAAATCGTTGGTAATCACTTCAGTGCTCCGACTGCTCGTTATACTATAAAATCTCTCGGCTAAGTTTTAGAGTGAGTAACATTCAAAGTGTAAGAAATTAATTTTTATTCGTATATCTCATATACTCTTCTTTAAAGGTACATGTGGCAGCGCAGTCAAAACACACTGTGTTGTGTTATGGCGCAATACGCACATTGTGCTCCAGCAAGATGCCTCGGACACTTTAGGACTGCCGCGATATTTTGATTGTTAATTTATTTTTTCAGCTATCGATTGATATGTATCCTATCTTAAAGGTAGGCTGTGATAAAGAAACGACATCAAAAGTAAACGTCTAGATAATTTATATAAACCCTCTTGGAATAATCTTCTTAACGATAATTAAGGCTGTTAAAATCTAAGGACTTCGTATACAACATTGCTCGTATGTGCCTTGACTCCTTATATCTCTGCGCACGTTTTACTTCACAATCCTGTTCTTTCGAGTTAGCCCTAGTCTCGTGTAGAAGATGATATGCATCATTCCTGTTGTGTTTATTTTTATCACAAATAGAATTTTAAGAAATAAATTTTAGGAACCATCAGTATAATAACATTAGCGCTTTTGAATGTTTAATATTTTCATCTACTCTGGCGGCTGATCCCTGATATAGCTATTTGGCGCTTGTACCACACGCCATTCAGTCGACCAGTAACCGTTCAGCCGACCAGTAGGCATTTAAGGGCATATAATTTGCACCCGCTACGGACCAGATGAGGGACGACCATGATTGATGCGTTTCATTACTAATCACTAAGTGCAATGATTTGATCATTATAATATAATAAACATGGCTTTCATATGTCTCATAATTAGTAATAAAATTATACTTATTGAGTTCAATATATAATTGTAAACCCACAAAATTGTGTAACAGTTTGTCGGTGTGTTAAGTGCGGGTGAATTTTTTTGTACTGTCAATCGATGTACGTAAAATACTTATGATATGATTGTACGTATATACGAGTAAGAAAGGACAGAGTAGTTGACAGAGTGCAACGTTGGCATTATCCGGCTTCCGTGATGGTTTGGTGGGGAGTTAGCTGTGAATGGGTGACTGAGCCATACTTTTGTGAAAAAGGTATCAGAACATCGGCACAAGTATATCAAGATACCGTTTTTGCGAAGATAGCTAACCCCTTAATGACACCATGTTCAACAACCAAGTACGGTCCCTCCAGCAAGACTCGGGACCAGATCATAAAGCTCGCTCCACCTAACCTTGTTTAAAACGATAGTTCCGGACTTCATCGGTGCTGAAGACTTCCCTCCATATAGTCCCGACCCTAATATACTGGATTATGATTTGTGGCCAGTTTTAGAGGGCACAACATACTCTAAGCGCTACGATTGGGTGTGAAGAATTTCCCATGGAAAGAGTGCGTGCTTCGATTTACAGCTGGCGACAACGTTTAAAAACTGTATTGCAGCAAATAGAGACCGATTTGAATAAGCTCTTTATATTTTTAATTGTTTTATATTTGTGTTAAGCTCACACGCTGTAAAAGTAATAACCGTTATTTGCAACAAAATTTTTTTTTCTTTGTTACAATATTTATGGCAATACCTAGACGTCGACAGAGGTTATATTGTGTAGGCGGCCATTGCACACGAGATGTCAATACAAGTAGGTACATATTAGTCAAATTACTTAGCAATTGAAACTAGTAGCATATCATTTTTTCATTAGTAATTATTAGCCGTCAGTCACGCGATATCGCGGTAACAGAGATGACAGGGGACGAACAGACCAAATGTTGAGTAGGTGTTGCTACGCATTGTTAAAGTAAAAAGTTAAATTACGCGTTGTCTTTGATTAAAAGTTTTTCGAGTTGTACAAATTTTAAAAAGAAGTATTATAGCTTTGAAAAATGATATACTTAATGTCGAGTTAAAGTGCTACAGTAAAAGTGCTGTAGTAAAAAAACACTTGACTTAGATTTCGGTTTCTAATGCAAGTCTAGATCACCACTTAAACTATGTTCAAAATATTGACGTGACGAATAATAAGTGACGAATATTACGATTTTTTATATATATATTTTTATTATATTTTCAATCCCGACGTTTCACGGGATAGATACACTTTGAATTTTTTGCGTTAATCGGAAGAACTTAATAATTGTGAAAAATTCGTGTAATTTTAATGACTTGTGGCACGAGGACGTCTGTTACCTCAGCCCGCCCGTGTCCACGGTGGCTGTAGAGCTTCTGAAGCGTAGGGATTGTAAAATATTGAAATACACTGTAACTGTGAAACACCTAAACAAACTGAAAAGTAGTTTATATGTAGGATCTACTAATTTATATGTAGGATCTACTAATTTATATGTAGGATCTACTAATTTATATGTAGGATCTACTAATTTATATGTAGGATCTACTAATTTATATGTAGGATCTACTTATTTATATGTAGGATCTACTAATTTATATGTAGGATCTACTAATTTATATGTAGGATCTACTAATTTATATGTAGGATTTACTAATTTATATGTAGGATCTACTAATTTATATGTAGGATCTACTTGACGCCGAAGGAAGCCAGCACATCGACGAGCTCTGTACACATATGAATGGGTCACATAATATGGTAGTCGCCTGAAAACTTCGACAGCTTTTTTGTCCCCCTAGGTTAAATAAAAACAAGATTAAAATGAATGACACTCCGGGCCTGTGACGGCGCCGCTTGTCACGTGATCAGAACAGAACAGTCGGCGCCCGTCATGGATCATCATGGCAACGCAATTATTGAATTAAAAATACATTTACACGAAAAGGAGTTGATGTCGTTTAAATTGCTGCAGAGTTTATTGAATTACAACTGATTAGTTATCGTTTGTTATTATTATTATTATTAGAAAAGGGAAATATAGTAGCGGGTTAATAGTTAGTGTTGAGGCAAGCAGAATTATCAGTTTGAATTAGCTAATTATAGTTATATTCTATTCTAAGAAGGTGAGAACAAAAATAGGGTTCTTTATAAAAATTATGCAGTAGTCATGAAAAAGCTCTGACTGTTTGATGACATTGCCTTAAAGGTACGAGCACACTATGTCGGACCGCAGTGGGCCGCAGCGAGCCGCGTTGTAGCCATGAAGCACAATAAGCATATTAATAGGATGTTTTTATCATTCTCATATTGGGATGCATCCCTTCTATCTACGGCGGAATGGAGTGTCGGACCCCTTTTCGACCTCTAAGTATGCAAGCAATCCGATGAAGCTGTCTTGGGCATCTCTTTGGTGCCATAGCATAAGATCAGGTTGGAAAAATAGATGTCTGCTGCTAAGTGCTTATTCTTAACACTCTTAATGACAAAAAGATTATATTTTTTTTATAGAAAGTTCACGTAGGCGCAAACCAGGAACACTCGTTTAAAGGACACTCACGGCCGTCTAAAGCCTCTGAACAGCGATGAGGTTTGCTACGGCCGGACTTAATGTGCACGTGCCTTGACTTTTCCCTTAACTTGCAAAAAATATACGTATTTGATATTTAAATTATCTATTTAAATAAAATAATGTATGAAGATACAACTCACGTAAAACAAACACAATTAGTTGAGTCCGAACGCCCCGTCGCGACGTAATAGCTGTGTTGACTGAGCAAACGCCGATGTGATCTTTGTTCAGGGTTGATTGAGGAAATATTTTTTCAGGAACGAGCTGTGTTTGAAGTGCTTAATATAAGGAAGAATTGGTGTTTTGTTACGCCACGAGTGGATTCTACTCGGTTTATTGCGATTTCAACTTACGTCTATATTTTTTTTATAACTGCTCGTATTTTAAACGGCGATAAATTATCCTTTTTATCGTTTTTTGTAACAAAAAATGAAAAAGCATTACTAAATAGTAACTATCACCAGTATTACCCAATTAAAATCCATTATTTTTTTCGATATAAGTGTATATTTGTTGCTTCAGATTGTAGGTGGATTGAAGAGTACTCGGCCTAACAGATTCATTCAATTCACAAAATCAAATTACCCACATTATTTAGTTCCATTTACACTGTGTGTGTACACTTGTGTGGAGTTCGAAACGTGTACGATGATTAGTTGTGATTTTATAATTTTGTTAACAAAACAATCGGACATAGTTTCTGCAAGTGAAGCAGCGTGCCGTCATTAAGCACCTGCATTAGAACGGCTATCACCGGAAGCCATCCATGATGACATGGTCAGTACTTTGGGAGCTTCTGCTCAGTTTTATTCATCCGTAAAAAATGGATAGCAGAATTCAAGCGTAGTAGAGAGAGCTGAATCCGGCTCTAGAAGGCCTTCAACATCCCCAATTGACGAAAATATTAAAAAAATACTCGATTTAACTATGGGCACCGCAGATTAGAAATTAGAGAGATAGTCGAGATTATAGGCATCTTTTGCGACAAATGAGTTGACACAAGTTGTCTGCGAGGTGGGTTCCGCGACTGCTTTCAGTTGAACAAAAAAGTACGCGATTGACTTCACGTGACTGTTCGGAGTTATTTGGAGCCATTGCTCCATGTGCTCATTACCGTACGCCAGACACAAAACAACAATCGGAACAATGGAGAAGACCTGGTTCAAGGTTCACCACCCACAAAAAAGACATAATTTTGTCGGCAAATAAGGTAATGGCTTCAGTGTTCTGGGACTCGAAGGATGTCATTATGATTGATTATCTTGAAGGGGGTCAGACTATAAATTCTGGTTACTACTGTCTTACTACGTTGTTTACGGGAGGAAATAAAAGAAAAGCGTCCAGAAGTGCTCAGAAGAAAAGTTTCATCAAGATAACGCCCGTCTTCACACGACTGTGCAATCAATTGCTGAAATCCACAATTGTGGCTTTGAACTATTACCGTCCGCCTTATTCACCTGATCTGGCACCATCAGGCTTCTTTCTGTACCTTAACCTAAAGAAGCACTTTGTAGGTCAAAGATTTTCGACAAAAGACGAGATCAAAGTAGCAGTAGACGCATATTTTGGCTCTAATAAAGATTTTTTTTTGTTTAAATGGGAGATGGCAGAAGTGATTATGTAGAAAAATAAAAATATAACATATTTAGTATGTGTTTATTTTCTTGGTCAGGCAGAATACTATTCAACCCGACCTCATATGCCAATGTTTAAAAAAAAAACATATAACATCAGTAATATGTTATGCCTACATTCTACCGTTTTGCTTCGTCTCAAAAGCTTGCTCCCGCAGTGCTGATAGCGTATACAACATCAAGTCGCTAGAGCCTACCCTCGCCTGAAGGCTTGAGCCACAGCTCAAGCCTTCAGGCGAATTGGAAAGCGATGCCTGATATCAAAACTACAAAGTTTAGCGTGATAAATAGAATATAGAAAGCAGTTTTTTGTCTGTTACGCTATTATTGTCGCTTAAATGCGGGATTTAAATCCCCTCGACTGTAATTGACAATTTCTGCATCAGGTCCGCTCGCGACAAGTGTCAATCAAATAATGCCATTGTTGTGAAGTTCTCGAGTGAAAAAAATCTCTTGTTACCCACACATGACCGTTAGAGCGTAAAGCGCTTGATAGAATGTTATTTTAAAGCACTTCTTAGTGTACCGCAACTAAAAATAAAAAAACTGTTATGCTTTGATGTAGTCTGACGTAGTGTCTGTACGTCTGTTTATCTGTCTGTTGGTCTATCCATTTGTAAGTCTGTGTGTCAGTTTGTATATCGGTCAATTCGCCTGTCCATCTGTTAAGATCATTTCCATCGGAGCGCGTGGAGGCATCCATCTCCTCCAAGGAATAGATTTTCCTCAAACGGAATACTTGATAATAATACTACACGGCCCGGTCTGAGAAATCAGTCGCCAGTCTTTGGTTGGTGAATATAGGCGTCCACTAATCTTCGTACATTTAGAGCACCAGAGGCTGTACAATTATGTTGCCTGCGGACGCACGCGCCGCACGTAGCTCGACATCATAGCTATCACATACACTAAAACGACGTTTGCTTATGCTGCGCTTCTCCGACTTTTGAATAAGTTCTTTTTTCTGGATATTTCTAGAAAAAAAACTAACGCTGGAGATTTTTATGTAAAATAAATTAACATCAAAAGGATTACGGTGTAATTTAGGTCTTGACGTTACCCGATGATGAGATTCTGCTACAGGTAATAGTAATATATTTGTCTAAATAAAGCGACATAAAGCGCTTTCGCAGTTTGTGTATGCGCATGAGCGGTGTCCGGTGACAAGTGATCGCTCAAGAGGGATTGCGCTCGGATTAGTTTTCTCGCCGCAGCCATCTGTTATGAACTAGCTGCTACATATCGCCCACTTGTGGCGATTTGCCATTCAATTATAATAGGTTTATGGCGAATAATATCGTTCAAAATGTAAGCAACAATTCTCACAGCCTTAAACTCAAAATATAAATTTAGTTAATGAAGAAATAATATCAATTTAGACATTATAATATTTTTTTCTTACTTACGTATATGACAATGGGCCTCAGTGTTATGGTAGTAGGAGCCGTATGACATCAATTCTGGTGGCCCATATTCGAACGCCGCCAGGTGCAAAAGATTTTTTCTAACTTAATACATTTTCCGAGTACTCTTAAGCTGAAAGAAAACATCGCGAGGAAACCCCGAACCGTATATTTTAATTCTACATAAACTAAGGTTGGACCTAGTTCTATTGCTGGGTTGCAGCGGTCACAGATAACAACCACTATGTGAAAAAGAACTGGCGCCCTCGCCCTTAGTTGAGATAGCCGATCCCTATATAATCTGACATAGACACGGGATGAGGCTAGGATGAAGAAGATTACTAATGTATTTGATATGACTTAGCTAAACTAGCACCGCACGGCGGCTTCGACCGCACCGCATTCTGCAGCTGTCGAGATCTCGGGTTATGAGCCACGGGGGCCGCGCGCCGTTGTGCCGCGCTCATAGAATAAACGACACCAGCCCGAACAGACTATCCAAATATTGTTCAATATTTTTTTATAAAATTAAATTACCTAACTCGATTTTCATGTTTACTTTGATATTAATTTATTTAATGTTTGACAAACGCTTTTTCATTTTCAGGCATCGCCGGATTAGGTACATTCTACAAAATACAGTGTAAATAATTGTATCATAAGGAAAAAAGGAGAAATCGGAATATATTAATAGCCAACAAAATATTAGAAGTCTAGCCTTGTTATAACTATCTCCACAACCTCCTTGGCCACATACTCTCATTAGTCTAACGATGTCTCTCTTATACCGAATAAAACGTATATAGCTGCCACATTACGCCGGGCTCATGTGATCGTAAAATGTCGGTCGTGTCGACCCGATTCCTCTGCAACAGTCGTAACTCTTACACCTTGCAGCTTGTTCTATGCACTTGGAGTAGGAATGTCTACAAACAACATAATCATTGACAAAGACGAAGTAAAACTTATAATTGAATTTGTGTTAAGTGTACCCCGCGGGCTGTAGCGAGCGGCCGGACTGAGCTCGCACCGCTCTGCTCCTCCACATTGTAACGGCATGGCTTAGTATCACGAACTTTACTCATGTCTTTTGATACCTCCGTAGGGTGTAGAGCCTCATGACCTAGTGGATGGCATGCCTTACGGACCTTCGGGTCCCAGGATCCAATGCCATGTTGGACCAAAATAAAGTTTCATTGGGATTTTTCAGTTTGTATTAACAGTTTTTGAGGGATGCCTATGTTCTCTTCTCTTGTCGTGGCGGTGGGGCTCAGTAGCCTGGTGTGTATCGATACACCTTGGGCAGAGACATTTGAACCAAGGCGGGGCTGCTCTTTGTAAATAGTTACCGGAGGCGGCGCTCTTACACACGCGGTCAGGGGGCGAGAATGGGAACCTCGTTCCATGGCACTGTCCCTAATTTGGTGGGGTTGTCCTGTGGTGTGGGATAACCCCATCTCTGAAGGTGGCATCGGTCTGTTAGGGGAACTGGCTAGGCATCGAGGTGCCCTGATGATGACACCACAGGCAGCACTGGTGGCACCCACGTAGTTTATGTGGGTATTTGGTACACCACTAGACCCAATCCAGGGCCTGTAAACAAAAAGAAAGACCTTTGTCCTGATTGACCGCGATGATGATAATGTACAGTCTGAAAATTGGCCCGTCGGTCCTGTACGCGATTAGTGTACACTTGTGCCTGCGCGTGCGCCTGCGCACTTGTGTTCAGGTATGTCATGCGCAGTCGGCTGGTCTCTGCAGAGGTGGCCGCCGCGGCTACAATTGGTCCGTCGGTCCTGTACGCGATTAGTGCGCACTTGTGCCTGCGCGTACGCCTGCGCACTTGTGTTCAGGTATGTCATGCGCAGTCGGCTGGTCTCTACAGAGGTGGCCGCTGCGGCTACAATTGGCCCGTCGGTCCTGTACGCGATTAGTGCGCACCTGTGCCTGCGCGTACGCCTGCGCACTTGTGTTCAGGTATGTCATGCGCAGTCGGCTGGTCTCTACAGAGGTGGGCGCCGCGGCTACAATTCAAGAGACGAACGATCATCAGACAGTTTGAACTATGATCGACCAAGGTATGTTTGTAACTGGTTACTAATTCTCCAAATTCTGTTAAAGAGACCGTGGTTGGTAAGTAGTGTTACTGTCGGAAAACCTCTTTTTAGAATAGAACGCAAGTAAGTATTCAGTATGGAATGAACTTGTGTCTGCATACGCATTTGTACATTGTAAAGTTGTCCCATCCAGGTAAAATCAACCCCGAGGGAACACTTTCATTTTTTGGGAATAAACATAATTATATGTTTTTCCAGATTGTGACCACACCTGTACCAAGCTTATACTAATATTATAAAGAGGAAAAATGTATTTGTATTTATACTTCACATGTTTGTATTGAACAGGAGTAACTACTGGACCGATTTGAAAATCTATTTTATCTTTAAAATCATAATTATCGCTGATGAACTATGATATTTAATATTTGTTAAAATGATCGTTATGAAAGCTTCGATAGTGTAACTACAGGAGAGAAAAAATATTAAAATAAATCCTTATACCCCAGTTGCAGAAATTATTGACGACTAGCAGCCCTGATGAACAATCTTCTATCATAAATGGAATTATTTGCCATGTCGTAACGTGTAATGACTACGAGGTCCAAAATTAAAAAAATATAATTTTTGTGTTTTTGTAGATCGATGAATACTTGCCGTATTTGTGATATATTCGTGCGAAGCCGGCGCGGGCTGCTGGTTATATATACATCCTATTACATTAGGTTCATTATACATAATTATGCTAATGTTCATGGGCGTCGGTAGTCATTGTAAGGTTCCGATTGCGCGATTGTCCCCGTATACTATAAAAATCACGTAACAACGTCATCTGGGCTTCTTGATAAGTAGAATGAGTACATTGTCCATCCCCGCCGACACAGACAGGTAGCCGATAGAAATCCGTAGTACACAAATTATTAGTATTAAATACTATCGCGGCGGTCACATTCTAATTTAATGCAACAATGACTCTACCTATTACAAATCCAAAAGACGTGTGAAACATAAAATATAGAAGATAAGTAACCGAGCGGTCAACTCGGATAAGGATTCATACTGGATGTGGGGGCAAGACTCGCAATATTTTTTATTGATGTAATCTGTAGATTTATAGTGTGCCACTGGTAGATTTATCGTCCAAGTTGGACGTAGGTATGTGCCATTGTCAAACAAGGTTCTAATACGAGATATAGCTGTTCGGATAACAAAATATGAGTACAAAATAAAAACAAGCGTGTGCGTTGTGCGTTTATGGCATTGTGTAGTAGTGTGTGGCAGTAACTGCATCAAACATTATGGTGATTGTACATTTATGGCATTGTGTAGTAGTGTGTGGCAGTAACTGCATCAAACATTATGGTGATTGTATATTTATGGCATTGTGTAGTAGTGTGTGGCAGTAACTGCATCAAACATTATGGTGATTGTACATTTATGGTATTGTGTAGTAGTGTGGGGCAGTAGCTGCATCAAACATTATGGTGATTGTACATTTATAGCATTGTGTAGTAATGGGTAGCAGTAACAACATCATAGTATTATAGAGTTTGATGCGCCACATCCATGTCCCTAATTTGGTAAGCTCAGTGCTAGGAGTAGTTATTACGGTGACGGGCGATGTAGGTAACACTTTTATAAAAATCTGATGTCACGTAGTTTAGGGTTGAACTTTATCGAAATGACTCGGCGGGTTTTTATTGTGTAAGTGCCCACTCTAAAAATAACAAATAAAAATATGTTAATATCTCAGTATCTTATACCAAATACGCAGTGTGAAAGTGTATGCGGTTAATAATGTTATGTCCTATTAGTTTATTAAACGCGGAAATCTTACGTGAACACTGATGAATAGATAGGAGCATATTTGGTACAGACATAGATTACAATCTGAAACAAAATAATAAATTATGTGAGAAAAAGAGAAACCATTCCTTTAGAATAGGTTTGATGTGGATGAAATCGCAAGGCATAGCTAACATTGTACAATTGTCTTTACTACCACCAAAACAATAAAACGTTACATCATTCAATCCTGGAAAGAGGCAATATCAGAAGAATGTATCCGGCGTCCGGCACCCGGCGTCCTGTGTCCGGTGACACCTCGAGCGCTGCTGCTGTTGCTGTTGCGAGGTGGCGCCCGCCATAGGAAGGGACAAGCTTTTAATTGAATTATACAAGTGACAGATATTGATTTATTATTGAGGAGAAAACAGGTCATTGTCCCGTTATGGACGTATAGGATGGGTACAAACGGGAGCGACCTCGTCATCGCATATTGCCGCCGTGAAGGCTACACTATCGCGGTAGGTGTCCTTGTGACCTCTGGACCATTGAGAACAGAAGAGATGAGAAGGGCAACACATTCGCATTACAATTATCCAGATGTTCTTGATCGTCCGCAGTCACCAAATGGCTCCAGTGGCGCTGGATGCACGTCCTCAATCCTGCTGTAGCTTCGGATGTCGCTGATTACTTACTATCAGCTAAATGGCTGCTTATTAATTACTTTGTATTCATTAAAGGAATGTATCATTTCGCTGTTTTATGCATGCGTTGTTCTCCTCACATACACAAAATCTGTCGGCTACGAAATTGTCACAAACCGTATGTAGCGCACCTCCACCGTGGTCACGCCGCGCCGGTTCATTTTTATGGCAATGCAGCAATTGCATGCCTTCTTACTGCTCGGGCATATCTTGAACACGCTGTGGCATGAAAATTATGAAAGTCTGTTGATGTTGAACAACCAGCAGAACCACGAAGATCAACTCTCTTTAATTATTGTACTAGTACGCTGAAATGTATGAATTCAGTGTCATAGAACATGTGATTGATGTGTAACTTAGTTATTTTGAGCATCGTAACCGTGCTTTCCAGATGAAGCAAAATAGAATGAAACAAATTATAACATTTACTTACAAACAATAATGTTAACAATAGGCACTGTTCATACAATGTAAAAATTGTCTAAACAGTAAAACTTGCCTCATTGGAAGTCAGTTTCAAAATAAAAATAAGTGTACTCCGTAAGACTTCAGTCCCTTTATGAATAAGCGCGTCCTGACGTGGCCTGGAAATCTAGTCTCAGGCGAAATGAATGCCATAATAGTACCCCATGAAATAAGTCCACATAACTACATATAATTACGTGCCTGACGGTAGAGTGACTCATCGCGGACAATGATGTGCTCTAGTCGACAGTTGTGTCGATAAAATCGATTTTATCGTAAACTTTCGGATTATATCTATTGAAAACTTATGTTACCGTAAGTGTTTGATTGAAATTCTTTTTTTTTTTTTTATTTTAAATTCGATTTTAAACAACCATTGCTCTACATGCTGTTACTGCTGTTCAGTAGTAGCTTATGCCTGTTCTGGCATCACTACGACGGCCAGTTGTCTAATCACACTAAGCGGACTAGCAGAGCACTGAGCTAGTCTTCTCAATTCGTATTGATTTTTTTTACTAATCAGAATTAGTTAGAAATGTATAAGGCTATTTCTATTCTAATTGGTAGATTTATCCTGCTCTGTAACATAGTTTTGGACTTTTTAAACATTGCATTATATGTATAGACTATACTATCTGCATATATTTAATAAAGCAATTACAAATGTTACAGCAGACCCGTGGTTTCACCTGCGTACTCTACACAGAAAAAAGTCAGGTTCTATAATTCGTTCGTCTAAATAATTTTTCATCTATATATATATATATATATATATATATATATATATATATAGTCGAGTGTCCATGACTTCTGTGGTGGAATAATGCATAAATAGGTAGTAGGCATGTGATTGAATATGACTTATAAAAAACGGTTTTTTCCAACCTAATAATATGTCTCTTACAAGCTGTTATGGAAATGTTGACATAGGACATCCAACTGATATCTGTAATAAACCCCTGTAATAAGGGGTTGTGATTTTGCTATCTAGCTAGCTGTTTCACGTGGCTCTGGTGGTCGACAAATGGTCGAAAAATGAGGTGATGTGCTCTTAAAATATCCAAGTATTTGAAACTGGCCACTTGATTTGTAACATCCTATTTTAAATAAAATATTTTGATTTTGATTAAGAAGACCTAAATGCATATGCACGTACTGTGCTTCTTTATTTTATTTAACTATTGAATATAAGCCTAGTGGTGAAGTAATTTTTATTTTTTAATTCAACAGACAGACATTTCTCGACAATATTATATAGAAACGGATTGAAATTGACGCAAATAATATGCTATTAGTGCAAATGTGTAAAATTTTCTTTGGGTTTTTTTTCATACACATGACCGACGTTTTCATTCTAAATTATTAGTCTTTCACTGTCACAAATAATTGTGGAGCCTTGAAAACTCCATCACTCGCTCGTCACTAATTGTGTTCAATTAAACTTATATCAGTGATAACAATAGCCACGACGAAATTATAAAAAAATGCAGTATTGTTTAAAATAGTAAAATAAAGAAAGAACCAGAAGCAATTTATTATTAATGTATTACATGGTTCCTTTCTTAGCACACTGTTAATTGGCCGGATTGGAACTTTTGATTTAATTCATTTAATTCATAGTATGTTATTTCTCTGGTTTAGACTCTAAGTTTCACATACTTTCTTGAAAGCAATTTTGACTTTATATACCACAAAACATATTAGCTTACATTTTAACGTATATTTTAACGACATTGAATCAAATACAAATATATTTGTTTTATTTAAAAATTGAGAACTTATTAATTAAGATCATTTACAAAATAATGAAAATGAACTCGTGTTGTGTAAGCAACAAATAGTGATGGATATAATAAATAATGCAGCGTATTATCGATAGACGGCGGGTGCTGCGCTAGTAAAGGGTGTCCGACGCCGTGTCGCCGCGGTAACAAGGGGCGTTACTGCGTTAGGGTTGGCTCCTCTAAGTTTTTAATATTTACATTGCTTTCTTAACATATTCATTTATTATTTTTATCTTTTTTATATACTAAAAAAATTAAAAATTATGAGGTAAAAATCACGATAGAAGTCCGATAATTGATGTCTTAAGTTTACGCGAATGTTATTATTCATTACAATAAAATAATTTTTACATACTATATCATGGGTTATTTAATTATTTAACTAGCCCGATATACTATTGTCATTAGTCATTAGAAGTTCCTACCCGAAGAATCATAACTATTTATTCATTCTGATAAACGCAAACACTACTTGTTATATCTTGCTGCCTCGTGGTGTTGTGTTCGGTTTTTTATTTGATAAGATTGACGACCGGCTGGCTCAGTTGGAAACGTGGCGGTTAGTCAGCGTGTTACGCCATAGGTCGCGGGTTCGAATCCCGCCTAGATTATGGATGTTTATATATGTATTTCTATAATAAAAATCTTAAATATATAACATTTCTTAAATCTATAAGAATATTAAATATATTCCTGTCCCAGTACCTGTGACACAAGTCCTTACGGTACTTACCACAAGACTGGGCTAACGTGGTGTGATCAAAAAAAAAAGAAGAAGGTTATCACTGGATGCTGTAGTAAAGCTTCTTAAGTTAAAGTATTTTTATTATAATTTACAAATGCTTTCTATTAGTAATAAATCTAGTAGTGAACAGTTTTGCAGGATGTAGTGCCATTCATGGTACATCCTACTATACAAGGGAATTAAGCCGGCACGACCGGGGCAGCACCTCTCGCTCACTTGATAACACTGTAAAGGGACCCCTACGGTGTCGCGTTTCGTGCGGTTTGTGAGTAGCTGCTGGCCCATGTGGGGGGGGGGGTTAAAGGGAGGGCAACGCATCGGCGTAATTACATGTGCGTTGATAGTCGTTGAAAGGAGTTTGAAAGGATAAGTGAAAGTTTAGATTAGGTCAGTTAATTTTAAACCTAACCAAATACTTCCTATACATTATTATACTCCATCATTCCATTAGCAAATCGCAAACAATAGTAAGATATCAAACAAAATTTAAGAACACTTAAAAATAAATCGAAACAATCAATCACACAACCCTAATCAGCGAAAGAGCGGGGGAAATTCGCCTTGAATAGGATATGTAGTTACCTTCTGAAATAATATTCTATGGGAATATAGCCCATAACTCTTTAAGTATAGGAGCTATTATAGCCTGTATCGTCCTGACAGATGACAATAGTTGGTTGACCGTGCTGGTAGGGAAGTATTGTTAACGTCTTACCAAGAAAAAAACACACCTTTGATCTTTAGTCAGATAAATTTGTACCTTATTAACTGTTATTAAAGTCCCTTATCCTAGATGTTTCAGTTGTAGTTGGGTCTGTTTGGCAATGAGTACCAGATATATCAGTGTTGTATGGATATGTATGAACATCTATTACAGATGTAGAGTTATTGGGTGTAATTTAGAACTGTTTGTATGATTGTGATGATGTAATTATGAAGACGTATGATGATGGGTGTTTGTCAACTCCTGGATAATTTGGAGCATTTTGGTTGTTTTTCTTTCATAAGGGTGCCATTGCTTCTTTGCAGTTAAGTTTGTCCGGCTCAGCCGCGGCGGTAACTCCCGCTCGCAGGATATCATCGGTTGATTTTTTTCTCCAAGAGCTTGCAGACATAATTGGCATGAATTTCAGCTTGATACTTTCCCGTGTGCTTGAGTAAACGAGCTTCGTCATATGGACAGGTCGATTACTTATTAAACGGAACCCCAAAAAATATTTTATGGAGGACCGTCGAGGTGATAGAGCCGCCGGCGATGGCGACCGCGACGGTGATCAGATAAGCCACCAAATTAGTCACAACATGAAATGCGCTGCTCAGCGGAACTGCACATACAACAGCTGCAGCCGACTCGCGCCACCCGAGTATGCTCTAATGTTATGTTCACCAAAATGTTATAGATCGCTCGATAGCTTTCACGAGATGCCAAAGGTCGAGGAAGGGTTTGCTAATTAGTATTGTTTAAATAGCGTTGTATGAAGCCAGGCTTCGTTACCGAAGGTACTCGTGTTGTTGCCTATTCCTGCCCATTAAATATTTCAACCGACTTCAAAAAATAAGGAGGTTGCAACAACAGCAGATACACGTGATTCAAGAATATTGTAAAGAAAATTCACATTAAATTTATAACAAAGAATGCCAGGATACGAAAAAAATTAACGTAGATCTGATTCTTTCTTATTCTTTGTGATATATGCAGGTAGTACATAAGACAGCTTGCAATACTCGATATTAATAATTGTGTTATTGAATTACTTGATAGACAAATATTTGGAACGTGGCAGCTGCCAAGAGAAGATTTTTGAAAATAATATTTTTTATGCTCAAGCGGGTGAAATAAAAGTTGTGTTCGTAGGCGCAGCCCAAACAGCTGACCTCTTCAATACTGCAACTGATGTATTTATTTACTCTGTACATATTATGATGTACTATGATATACACAGGGTTCTATACACAGGGTTCTATACGCAGGGTTCTATACACAGGGTTCTATACACAGGGTTCTATACACAGGGTTCTATACACAGGGTTCTATACACAGGGTTCTATTCACAGGGTTCTGTACACAGGGTTCTATACACAGGGTTCGATACACAGGATTCTATACACAGGGTTCTATACACAGGGTTCTATTCACAGGGTTCTATACACAGGGTTCTATTCTCTCTCGGAGGGTTCTCGCAGGCCCAACCCAAGTCCAAACTATATTTTTTGCTATCTGTATAACGTTACATCATACCTACCATAGACATACTTATGGTTGTAATATCTACCTGCTAGATTAGTATTAGTAGGTAATTATACTGCTATTCACATTTTGCCATACCCTCCAGCTGTGACATACCTACATACAAACAGGTCTGCGTGACCGAGTCACGGCTCGCAAAATTTCGTTGTAGGTACGGGCAGAAAAAAACATTTTAAATCTTTGAAATAAACATGAAGATGAACAAAACTTAAAATTTTATATATAGACAATTTTATATATAGACAATTTTTTATATAGACAATTTTTTATATAGACAATTTTATATATAGACAATTTTTAATATACTAATTTGATGATTGCGGCTGTTATCTAGATACCATCTAGAAATTATTATTAGTATCACAACATATGTTTAGTCGTAATTTAAAACCTGGATTGTCAGTCGTATAATTTGCATTGCATTTCATTATAATTTAACATTTATCAAACTTATTAATGTGTTAAAAACCTAGGGCGTAGGTAATAAATATAATCTAAAAAACTATATGTCACATTACTATATGTCATATTACTTATTTCATTTTGTTTTCTTTATTCACTTTTGAACATCTGCCGGAACATCATCTGAGGAAACGTTTGTTTGTTTGTTTCCCTTGAATATACTCTTAAACCACTGAATCGATTTGTAAATTTCTTTTTCCATAAATATACTAAATTATCGCTGGTTTATATAGGCCACATACCACGTTCTAAAACTTTACAATTCATTATGAAAACTTCGATAACGCAACCAAAGATGTGGACGGAATATCGAAGTAAATCCTTACACGTGATGCACATTATGTGCATAAATAAAGAAATTTTGACAACCAGCTGTAACTAGAGACGTTGTTCCTAAGTGGAATTATTTATCGTGTGGCAACGCGTAATGTTTACGAGGCCGGCATGAAATGAATGAATGTATATATAACATATATACATCCATTCATTCATTCATTCATTACCAGCACTTATCAGTCCACTGCTGGACATGGGCCTCTTTCAATGAACACCAAGACGATGGATCTCCTGCTACTCGCATCCATCCCAAACCGGTTACTGCACGGAGATCGTCTGCCCACCTGGTGAAAGGACCACCAACACTTCGTTTTCCTAAACGCGGCCTCCACTCCAAAACTTCACTGGCCCATCTGCCATCTGTTCTTCAGAGTGTGTGACCAGCACATTGCCACTTCAGCGTGCTTATTCGTCGCGTGATATCGGACACCTTAGATCTCTGCCTTATAACTTCGTTACGAATTCTGTCGGACAGGAAAACACCCAGCATAGCACGTTCAATAGTCCAACAACGTTTCCTAAATTAAGAGACCATATTTCGGCGTCGTAGGTCATCACGGGGAAAACGGATTGGTTGAAGACTTTCGTCTTCAAGTTCTGCGGTATAGGCGACGTGAGAATGTGACAAAGCTTCCGGAATGCTGCCCAACGCAACTGAATCCTTCTGTCGGCCTGATTCTCGAAGTCATATCTATCTAATTGCAATAGTTGGCCCGAGGCAGACGTATTCGTGTACGACTCCGAGAATAGCACCATTGACGCTGACCGGTCTAGGCAGAACGTGTTCGTTGAACATGACCTTTGTATTGTCCAAGTTCACCCTAAGGTCAATACGTCGGGAGGATTCATTTAGGCTGTGCAACAATTCCTGCAAGCTCACCAACGATTAGGCCAACACAACATAGGGTAGATAAACATTACTTCCCTCTAACACAGTCGGTTAAAAAAGACGAGTGTGCAATTCACCAGAGACAAAGTGACTTTGTTGATGGAATGTGCTGTCACTTCTTGATGGAAATTCATGTAAACTTTTTTATCTATTTGTTCAAGTGTCAAAGTGATTTTAGTACGCGATGAGAGAAATATTTCAGTCATATACTAAGCGGTAACGGTCCTTGTGCATCTAGTGAAAGGATGGAGACGCATCTGCATAACAATAATTCGGATGTCTTTGGGCGTCGGCACACGCCAGACCACTTCGATCGAATAATTACTATACCTTATACTACCTATACTATAAATACAGTCTTTATTGTACTGTTGTAATGTCGTTTCGTCTAGTGTAAAATCTTCTATTACTCAACATTTTACAAAATAAATTCAATAACTTGCTAACAATACGTGGCTCGACAGCACCAGTACTATTTGTATCACAAAAGGCACAGAAAACATTTAATAGATTACAATAAAGTACAATTCTTACCCCAGGTCGGTAATGAGCGTTTCCATTATTTATGGTCAATTATGTTGTGAACGGACAGACAGACAGAAATATGGGTTATTAGTACATGCCTTTGTGTACTTCTGGATTTAGTTGTCCGAACTTGTGCTAGGAGGGCATAGAGTCGCCTTATGATCTTACCACTTTAAAATTTATTTTTTATTTTCGATTTGTGGATTCTAGGACGATGATGTCGAATAAACGTAATCTAAAAATTTTAATATCATAAAATTTCTTAAACTTATCTCCTTTCATCTCCATTTTTGATACTGTGCCGCTTAAAAATTTATTAAACAAAACAATCAGATCTCCCCTGATTTTAGATGTATATGAGCATCGGGCTCTCATCATTCCCCTCGTGAATGAAAAACTTCTAGTACAACTAATCGCATAAAAATATAAAATGAAATACAACAACTCCATACCATTAAAAACAAGCTTTGTATCAAAGTGATAACTTAAGAAAATTTGTTCTCATAACTCAGCAACTTTGTAGAAGATATTATAATGTCCAAGTGCGACCGTGTCTCATTTTATAGGACCAGGCTTCATAAATTGTATAGTTTATGACCTAGACATAATGTCCCTAACTCATTACCAACCATTCTTAGATTTACATGGGGTGTTTGCTTATGGGTCAAGAATTATTGTGTGAATGGGGCCTAAGAAGGGTTATCTGAATAGGATAGGGGTGTTTATAGACTTTGTTTCAATAATTATCTCTTTAATCCTCTTTATACACCGTGTTATATTTGGTTTGTAAAAAACTGGTTCGGTACAAAGTTGTGATGTTGGGGATCTTTGATTGAGATAAAGATGAAAGAAGTGGATCGAATATTGTTTTGTAACCTTTTGTCTGTGTCACGCTTAACATTCGAAGGAAGGCAAATTGTTACAATTATTTAATAATAACAAACTGCGCTCCGTGGCTTCGCAAGCAAGCCATGGAAAACTTCAACGCTTTTTTCAACCTTCACGCATAAAAATAAAAAAAAAATATTTCCTTAGTTCCTACCAGCTTAACAAATTTCTGCAGCTTCGTCTGTGCGTTGATAGATCAGTGAGCTAATCAGTCAGGACATGCTATTCTCTATAGAAATAAAAGCGAAACCTACGGCCTACAGCACAATTTCAACAATACTTGCTGTTATAAGTGTGATAGTTGTTTAGTTTATCGCTTGTTTTAGTGTAACCTGCGACTGCTGCTGCGTAAAAATCGAGTAATGAGGATTACGTTATATGTAATAAAAAATAGTACGTAAATATTTCCATCAGAACTTAATCATTTTATGAATTTCATTTTGTTTACGTAATTGGTTTTTCTTTCGTATTCTCACAATATCATAAAAGAGAACGGGCGAAACTATTGCTGATACATACAAATGGCAAGAATATTATATTGCTCTAGTGATGGGCGTGAAACTTGGTTCTAGTATTCAAGTTTTGATCGATTTTGGTACCGAATTATTTCTGTTTAGGTTTATTATTAATTGTTACAACGTATAAATTGGTAGCTGTATGCAGAATCGATAATGTATGTATAAATAATGTATAGGTAGAACTTGTTTTCATTATCCCTACTGTGGGAATATTATACCTAAGAGGTATATATGAAGCGCCTTTAAATTACCACTTGCAGCTTTAATTATTTTTTTACAGTCATTATATTTTTTGTAGAAATAAGAGCTTCTCTCTGAAACCACTAAACAAAATTTATTCAGATTTATTGTCGTATTGATATAGCAAGTGTCATTTATTTATTTAAGAAAGCTTGAGTCTAATATATTGCTTATAACAAGAAAATAATAAATAGACAAAACGCCAAGTACAAGTACCAAAAAAAATTGTGGGTACCGAAATACAAGCACATTAGTAGTTGATCAATTTCTAAACTACAACAGGCTCCGATGATTTTGACTTGTTTTACTCGACTCGTATACATGAGATATAAGTATGTAAGTATTGAGAGATTAATCAAATAATTTCATTTGTGAACGTTCTTCTCATGTATCTAATACAGGGACATAGCAGAGTGTAAAGAAATATATTGGTGCAGTAGTTGACAGTAAGTCAGCACTAGGTACGTAATCGTAACTAAGCAGAACAATCGTTTTTAATATTTCTATGCACGCATCATCCGTCAAGAAGGTAAATATAATGACATTATATATAGATTGGTGAAGCAACACTTAGTCTATTAAATGACTTCAACGCATCTGTATAATTTCTATACGGATGTTTATGGGTCACGGTAGTAATCAACTCGTTTTTGCCATCTACACTAGAAACAACTATAAAGAAATATAAATGTATTCTTTAGTTTTGCCCATCCCTACCCAAAGTGGACTGAGTCGCTTTCGACGTTGACAGTTAAAAGAAATTTAATTTGAAAACATCATAAAGGAAGCTTACATAAAAACTAAATGCAAAAGAGGTGTGAAGTAAAGGAAATTAAAAAAAACAACTACAATAGATATATAAATCCTTTAAACACTTATTATGTTGTTTAATAAACATTGCGAGACTCGCAACAATGTTGATTGCGTGGAACCTGTTTTATATCAACCCCTTACAGAAAATGACAATGGAAGACAACCAGAAGTACATTTTAATAGTCTTGTTCATATAATGATATACAAGACAGTTACATTTTTAATAGCCGATTTAGAAACATCGCCTAATCGTCATAATGTTTAGCTTCGATGAGAACGATTGTCATTATTTACGTTATTTATATATAGTTGTAAGGTACATTAAATTTATTTTATGACTTGAAACCGTTGAGAGTCGGTTGTCGTTGAGAGTTATATTTGATTGCGTCTCATAATGATTTGTCATGGCAGGAGATTTGGAAATTTTACTAAAGTTTTTTCCTCATATTTCGTAAACCATTAAGAAGGAACTAGAAAACCAATTGCATTATTTTCTTAATATTCTTTGCGGAAAATATCTATTTACTCTAGATTTGAATAGCCCCAAGTTGTACGTGTAACATATAGTAAGCATTACATTCGTTTCTTACAAATAATGTTTGGTACATTTTTAATGTAGAAAATATGACAAATTTTACAAGACGCGCTAAAATAATACACATTTCATGAACTAAAATGTAAACAGTGAAATCGGATATTAAATTTTGACACAAAAACATGCCGTTTTGGCAGTAACGATTTTACTGTTTTTCGACTTTTTGTGCCTCCATCTGTCAATAGAGTTGGATATGTGTCTCTTTGTATAAGACCTTTTTCCACCAACGTCTCTCAGTGGCCACAGAAATATCCGATCTCTCCATACGCCTAGTGAGATACGACTTAGCACAGTTAATCAAAAACATGTTGAGAATAAAAATAAATACAGTGAAATATTATATCGTTGCCCCACTTATACACGCTTAGACGATTAATATAGCACCAACAAAAGAGCATCCGTTACGACCATTAAATATCTTATTTCACACCTCTTCAAACGCTAACGATTTATAATGCCTTCGAAGAACAATGATAGTGTATCATTATATAAAAATGGTCAAATGATGACCATGAATAAATAATGCAGTGAGATAAGGACCTCAAATGGGGTCGCATCTAAATCATACAATGAATATAATAGAGGTGTACTGCAGGGAAACGTTTTGGGCCCGTTTTTATAGTAATTATACATGACGGAACTATATCACAATATGTCAGGAGGTTATTAATATTAATGTTGCAAATGACACTGAATGAAGTGAGGGAATGTTTGATACTTCATTGTACCCTTCTTTATCCCTTGAATATGTGAAACAATTGAAAGTATTGTACGCATCAGAACATTTATATAAATAATATCGAGATGCCGTGGACTAGATAGTGTAATAGGGATATTTTTAATTATTTAATGTTGTCATTATTTCCAGTCGTTAACAATAGCTAGTATATAATGTTATATTAAATATGCTAGTACATATTTGTGATGGTGATTTTAACATTAGGTAAGAGAAACGGCAAGTGTAAATCATAATCAATTGAAAAGTTCCTAAAAGGCCAAAAGTATTTTAACGCCATTAAGTTGTTAAGACAAAATTAAGTTGAGTTCTAAAATTAATGATAGAATTTGTTACTAAATAAAATTGTATAATTTACTATTTAAGAAAATAACTATTATTATTTAACAGAATATTATAGAATCAAAAAAGCCTAATTTCTTGATTCCATAATATTTTCTTACCAAAAATCAAATCATATTAGCCATAAATCATACTTGGATATACAGAAATGAAATATATCCATTTGAAATGTGCAATCACAATAAAATTACAAAACCAACTTACACATAGGTGCAACGAAGATTTCTGTATAAAAAATTCAATGCCATAAACCATGTCAAACTCAAGACTAAACCCATAGTCAAAGGGCATTCGAGCAACAAATATTTGACAAACCACATTTGATATGAGTCACGGGCGCAGTCGATAAGTACACAATCTAAGGTCCATGACCCATAGAGAAAGAAGCACATATTTCAAAGGACAAAGGAATAGCATGCCACTAGTTCACAGGTTATAATGAATTCAAAATATGCATTGTGTGTGGTTCAGATGTTTGTATCACGAGGGATTAAACTATCATTGTGAGCTTGATCTCAGGGATGATAAAAAGCCGGACAGTTGCGGCTCCCTTCGACGCTTCGATGTGTGTGATGATTTGAAGTGCAACATTTAGCTGAAGATATGATCTGATTTTTTGTGTAATTGTTTTATGTGAGAAAGTTGTTTAAGAGAGTTATTACTAGATACAAAGGTATGAATGCATATGCTATTAATAAAATTGTTTAATGATATAACACCCCTTATGCGTCCTACTGCATGCATTTTCTTCTCGATTTTTATAGCGTGTAAATAAGCGGTCGAAGCTTTAAGTTGACTACAGAGGCCCACTTACATAAGCACAAATATGAAAGTTGTCCTCCTACACCCAACCCATCACCGTATACTCATAAACACGCACGAAACGCAATACCAGAGGCATAAATGTCAGTTAGCGGCGGTTTTGTACGACCCGTTGTACCGGCATCATTAAGTTGCAATGCAGCATGACACTACGTCTGACTAACATCGAACAAAGAGAGTTTTCGCTGGTTAGCTCAGGCTTTTAGTCATCTCGTCGTAATAGAGAATCTTTAAAATAATTGTTTTTCCTTAAGGAAGTGGGGGGGGGAGCAAACGAGAAATCGGAGCCTTTTAGGACTACTCACGCCATGCACATCCACATAACTACTATGCCGATGCGTTGCCCTCCTTCCCCCAATGAGCCACCAGCTGCTCACAAACCGCACGAAAATCCTATAATTATTATTATAATATTATTTAAACGTAAATACTTAAAAATGAAGATGCAAAACACTAAGCCAGTATAAGCAATATCTTTCCAAACGTATAGTGGCCATTATTTTGTAGAAAAACCTCCCACCGTGACCATCGTGTAATTTCAGAGTACAGCGTGGACGAAATGCATTTTAGAAAACTTAACATTTGAAATACGTTCAGGCCAAAATATTCATTGTTCTTTCTAGCACAAGATATACATTACTGTAAAGGGATTTTCACGTACAAAACATGGCTACAATATTTGTTTCTTTCGCGTACGAGGATAGCAATAAGGTTGCGCTGAAAAGAGTATTATTTACGAGCGGTACAAGAAAGGAGGTAATATTTAGCTAAGTAAAAATCTCCTTTATACGGATCACATAAATTTTCTTGTACGAATTGTCACTAATGGCAAACGTCCTGTGGTTTCCAGTGTTGCCACAGATTCACATTTATTATTTAATACTTGGCTCGATAACATATTTTTATACAGGTTATTTTTATGACAGTGTATAATTGTGTACAGGCCCATAAAATTGACGTTGGACATAATCAAAACTAAGGATTTCACAAGGGCGTCATTCGTAGGCAAACTCCCTAAAAAAAGGAAGTCCACAATCAGACTGTTTGGCCTTTGTTTAGCCTCTGTGAATTTAGAAAATGTAGTGTACGTGCGAAACTAAATTACATAAACACAGTCAACCGATAGAAAGCGATCATGATATGAATATTTGACATAGATACAGGCTTGATGTACCAGTGCACAAAATTGTCAGAGTAACGCATTGTACACGTCTCTACGATAGATACAAGCTAGATGTAGCAGCATATACCCTCGGCTGAGCTCCTCGATGTACACGTATATACAATAGATACAAGCTAGAGGTACCAGCACATAGCCTCAGCTGAGCTCCGCGATGTACACGTATATATAATAGATACAAGCTAGACATACCAGCACATAGCCTCAGCTGAGCTCCGCGATGTACACGTATATACAATAGATACAAGGTAGAGGTACCAGCACATAGCCTCAGCTGAGCTCCGCGATGTACACATATATACAATAGATACAAGCTAGAGGTACCAGCACATAGCCTCAGCTGAGCTCCGCGATGTACTCGTATATACAATAGATACAAGCTAGACGTACCAGCACATAGCCTCAGCTGAGCTCCGCGATGTACACGTATATACAATGGATACAAGCTAGAGGTACCAGCACATAGCCTCAGCTGAGCTCCGCGATGTACACGTATATACAATAGCTACAAGCTAGAGGTACCAGCACATAGCCTCAACTGAGCTCCGCGATGTACACATATATACAATAGATACAAGCTATAGGTACCAGCACATAGCCTCAGCTGAGCTCCGCGTTGTACTCGTATATACAATAGATACAAGCTAGACGTACCAGCACATAGCCTCAGCTGAGCTCCGCGGTGTAGTATCATCAAGTATATACAATAGGATCCCAGAAAATGTTCAAAAACTTTCGATTTATAAATTAAAAAAAACGGTAAAATATGTTCGTCTGGTAAATGATAATTATAAGACGTAAGAATAGAGTTTATGATTACTATTTAGCTAGGCAATTTTGAAACCGAAATTAATGAAATTCGTTGAGTTTCTTTTACCGGTTACCTTCAAGCCAAGACTGGGACCTTTCCCCCACTAGGTTCTGGAAGGATATTACTGAAATCTTCATAGCACATGTATGTTCTAGCAAGAGGTAGTGCCACGCTGCATTGCAGCTGAAAAGGGCCGGCACGACCGGGGGACCTCTCGCTCACATGGAGTGTTCCGAGGAATTGTTCGGCTTAGTACCAGCAGCAAAACTCCATCTTCGGACATTGCGGCAGAACTCTAAGTTCCACCCCCATCACCTTGATGTCGGTAAATCCACAACAGTGCGGTTTAAATGACACTTTTTACCGCGCACAACTGTACTGTGGTAGTAGCTGCCTCCTTAAAGGTCGGTGACGCGGTGAAAGACGCTTAGACTTACAGATGTCTATGGGCGGCGGTAGTCACTACCTACCTGCTGATACGGTGGCCCACTGTCGACAGTGGAAAGGGGGGCAACGCATCGGCAAAGTAATTTTGTGGATATTAATGGGCGTCGGTAGTCATAAGAAGGCTCCGATTGTCCATTGGCCTCCTAAGTACCGCATCCCCAACAGTATGTCCGTACAGTGTATATGTGAGTAGTGAGGAGCTGACGATAAGACTGTAGTAGCAGAAGCACCCGCACAAGGGAATTGGGAGTATCACCTAACGTAACCGACCATAAAATTGGTTAATGCGTCCACCGCTCCACACTTAACCTGATAATGCGCACTTCGGGACGGAGCGGGGAACTTCATATTTATGTTTTTATTGCAACAGTCTACAAGTTGACGTGTGTGTCGGGTTATATCGTTCTTAGCTGTACTCCGCGCTCGCTCCCACGTCAAGACTATCACAAGTACATTTATTTTTATATTACTCCAGATTGTATAATCTATGTCTAAGTCAAATTTCACCAAAATCTCTCTCTCTGAAAGATCAACAAACATACAAATTTTTGGATTTTGATCCCTTTGCAGAAGTTCATCATCACACTGCACCACTGATGTTATGGGAGTAATAGCAATGTAGCTCCCACTGCATTTGTCTGCAACGCAGTAATAGCCCGACGAGACGCACACAGATTAATTAAAAAAGTAAAGTAGTGTGGTTCAGTGACGAAACGTTATCTCTGACCGCTCGTAAAGTGTCGCAGCTTCGAATCCGCAGTAGTTTTAGTACAGTTATAAAATATTATTAGTTAACCCGTGTCGTTAACCCTTTGTTATAGTTAACCGCTACGAAAAAGTGCCGACAATGTAACTACAATATTGTAGAGTTTATCTTATGCTGCTCATACTACTGTTTGCTCTGTATAATATTAATATATGCAATTTTTTTTAATGCATAAGGGGGTAAACGAGAAGTAGGAGCCTTTTCATGCCTACCGATGCCCATGGACATTCGCATGAATGTTACGCAGATGCATTCCTCTCCCATCAACTCGCCCTCCTAATGGGCCACCGGCATGAAACGCGACAGCAACGCTGTCACTTTACGCCAGTAACAAGTGCTCCCTCCCCGGTCTTGCCAGCCGAATTCTATTGCATAAGAGGATGTAGTGTCATGCACTACGCATGTCACTAACTCCACCTATGCATCGTGGCACTACCTATTCCTCAAATAAGTAAATGTTATTTAGTAGCCTGAAGTGCTATGCTGAGTTGAAGTCGAAATAGGCAAGCACGACCGGAGAGCTACATCTCACTCATATGATACCGCCGTAAACTATACAGATATGCTTGTTGTTCTGAGGCGGCGGGATGGGATGAAGGAAAGACAATGAATCTGCACAAAAGGATGTTAATTGACATTGTGAGTCACCAAATAGCTCCTAGTGGCCCTTTGTCGCCTGTGTTCCTTTAATGATCAAAATTATCAGCCTCTACCGGTCCACTGCTGGGCAGAGGCCTCCTTCAATGGACGCCAAGACGAGCGATCTGCTGCTACACGCATCCATTCCGGACCAGCTACAGCACGACGTACACTTCCCACCTGGTGAACGGTCGACCAACACTCGTTTTCCTAAGCGCGGTCTCCACTCCACCTTACTGGCCCATCCGCTATCTGTTCTCCTGAGTGTGTGACCAGCCCATTGCCACTTCAGTGAACTTATTCTTAGCGTGATATAGGATACTTCTGTTCCATACCTCATGCCTTCGTTAGGAATTCTATCGGACAGAGACACACCCAACAAACTCGTAGCACGTTCAATAGCCCGTTGAGCTACCGAAAACTTACGATATAAGAATTATAGAAGATATCAGTACTAAATAGTATGTATCACCGTAGTTGAATATTATAGTCATATTTGAGAGGTTGTTTTTGTTTCTCGGACGTGCGCGATCGTACCCGTTACTATTATCAGTTGAAATAGGCAAAATAGATTCGCATCGCAAATGTAACAAAGAAACGACATGACAATGAGTCTTCGTAGTAACGCTTTGGAACCTAGATTTAATATCCACAAGTAATAAAGGGAAGATGGAAAATATTTTCATTACCGTCGCGGGCTGGGAGACAGCAGTTCCGACTCCCGAATCCCGGGATAAACATCGAATTTTACTTTTTGGAACTCAGTTGCATGTCAAATATGATTAGGGATTATTAAGCCTTTGTAAAATGTACCTTGCTGTATTATTGCCCTTGACGAACATGGACTTTTTAATTTAGTAGCAAGTGGTTCATACGTTTTCGACCTGAATAAAATGCTGATCCATTGTTACCAGTTGTTTTCATTATTGGCAAAGGTAATGAAAAAATTAACATGATTTCATAGTTTTTGGTCCAGTCCGACCGAGCTTTCAGTTCTGGTTTCGATCTCCGCCGGTTTCGGCCCAGATTCAGCTTCGGCCGGAAAAAGGCCTAATCTTTTGGCCTCGCCGAAACTCCGTGTTCGGGAACTTTCGTGCGTCATTCGGTTCACTTCATAGCTACTTTTAGTAATAACCACTTGAGATATCGTTCTACAAGTAAACTATAAGGTAAATAGTTGTTTTCGCAGAACAGAACTTACCGTTCGAGGCTTTACTTGAATTTTGATAAAAAAAAATAACAAATTTGAGGTTTTGAATATGATTAAATGAATGTTATACATTACAACGAATTGGAAGTTAGGAACAACGCTGAAGCTTTTTTTTGATCTTCTTTTTTGTCTTACTTTCGTTATGTATGTACCGAAGGTATTATTTAGTAACAAATCACTAGTTCTATGCAAACATTAGACTAATTAAAGGTGAGATGATGACGATGAAATTACCGCCACGAGTCTATGATCACAGGAATCTGCTATTTAAAAGGATGGCCTTCGTTCGGTGAATGTTAGAGCTGGATCCAAGTTGCGAAGATTCTAAGTAATGTACCGTTCTCGCTAAAATCCGTGATTCTGATTCATCGGGAAGTGGAACCTATAGGCACAAGTGCGAGAGTCAAAATATCAATATAAATGGCCGGCTTTTGATTGCGTTGACTTGGAAGTTTGCTTTATGCACTATGGGGTGTTGCAGGCCAGTCGCGGTATTTAATATGAATTTCAGTCAATTGACACCTATACGCGTACTTGAGAAAAAGACATAGGTGAAGTGAGGCAATGCACCGGAGAAGAGAAATATCGAATTTCTAAGTTAATGCAATCAAAATAATCGACCGACTATTGTTCTATTTATGTCACAATTTTTGACCTTTGTAATGCATATGTGAAGTTTTAGACACATGTTATCATAAAATGTATCAGAAACCTAAAAAGAGAGTACACTTACAGTATAAACAAATAAAACAGCCGAATCTTATAATGCAGCCCTACAATTAGGAATCAACGCTATATATAAATTAAAGTACCTTCACGCCTGTTATTCCCGAAGAGGTAGGCAGAGGTGTGCGAGTACATCCACAACTCGTAAGTCCAGTAGATATACTAGCACACCCACGATTAGCCAAGGTACTGAGGCCCATGATGTCATAGGTGGCAAGCCTATGGCCACTTCGGGCACATTCCAATCAATATATATGTTATATCGTTTGGAATATATATATATATATATATATATATATATATATATATATATATATATTGATTTATATCACAGAGAAAACCATGTAAAACTTATATTTCATATGAAAATAAGTGAATACGTTTCTATTTCAAATAAAAATCTAACGATCGCAAAAGGGCAGACGGAGCATTTTGACTACTACCGACGAAAATGGACACTCGCATTATTGTTGTCATGCAGATGTGTTGCCCTCGTTTACTTCTCTCTTGAAATGGGCCATCCGTTAATCAGAAACCACACGAAAGGCGATAGCATAGCTGTCACTTTACGGAGATGTAACATGCGCGAGAGGCACCTCCCCGATCCTATCGACCAAATTTCGCAACATGGCGCTATCTGTTACTAATTGATATTATAAACTTCTATCATTTTAGGAAGAGCTAGTGCCATGCTGCATAGGAGGTGGTAGTGCCATGCATGGTGCATGATACTACATGGTCTCCTCTTATGCAACGGAATCGGTTTGGCACGACCGGGAAATTACCAGTCGCTCACTTGATACCGGCGTAAAGTGACTAGCCGATGGCCCATTGCAGGGGTGATAGGAGGGTAACCCATCTGCATAACAATCATGCGAATTTCCATGGGCATCGGTAGTCGTCAAAGGGCGATCGATCGATTATCCCTCATGCTATTATCGGTCCTCGTTACCCGTGATGAACGTTACCCTTCGTGACTGGTTTATTATAAAGCACGGGGATGAAGAGATCGCTAGGAGACATTCAGCGCATACCGAGAATCACTTGTACGACCAGGAGATGGAAGCAGACGCATAGCCCAGGAGGGTCATGCATCTGCCAGCGTTGGAGAGAATAACGAGGTATCATTTTACCCTCCAATGTATTATAATTATATGAGAGGTAGATGGTGCAGCAGAGGCACTAACGCCTTCTGGTTGTGTATATTCCTATTAAAGAATGAAAAGGTTCATACATGTCAAAATTTAGTATAGATTTTATGAAATAATAGGACTTTAAATATGAACACTACATTTCGTTGGCCTATGTAATTAATAATTTATGCGATGAAGGACTGTAGTCAGCAACGAAAGCAGCTAAACAAATTCAAAGGTTCTTTCAGCATAGGACGAATATAATTTGTGTACCATATTTAGCGCCGCAATTGCAGGTACACTTAAATAGATCTAAATTGAGATTATTACTTGATGTTCGCTGGTTATTTTTTATCTGCTGGGCCCTGACCGAGCTACCGGCGTCCACATCCTGGCCTCGATCTTGTGATGATCACCCTTGCGCCATGTCAAGAGGATGGCGGCGACCTGTAGCTGATGGCCGACCACTAGAAATCAACCTTTACCTAAGGACGGACTCGGGACCACGGAAAATACTAGTGATATTTTCCGTGGCCAAGAGTCCAACTTTATAGTAGTTTCACATCGTCCTTTACGAGGCAGTGAATCTACTAAGAGGCTTGTTTTAAATTTTCTAAACGGGTCATAAAATCTAAATCTATTTTTGATGTTGACTGTACATTGTTAATACGAGAATGGCGTGGCGTATTGCTTTTAGTATGACATCGCTAACGTGCCAGATATCCGCCCACAGATGGCGCTGATAAGCTCACTGATGGCGAAAATGCGTAGACAATTATTAGCAGATATCCACATAATAAAAATACCCTTTATTATTGTTGACCAGTGGTGTGGAGCTCGCGGCACATTGTAGTGCCAAAGACCCACAAAAAACGGCCGTGAGTGCCCTCAGTGCCGCCTTTGGTGACGTGCCCCGGAACAACAAATCATCAGGGCACCTTGACGGCTAGTCAGGCCACTAAATTATCGACGCCTCCTTCACCCACAGTAGGGCTGCCCCGTGCCACAGGACAGTCCCACTAACTTTGGGACAAACAAGTGCAATGAAGTGAGTTTCCCTTCCCTTTTCTCTTTTGTCCCCTCTCCTTACAAGAGGAGCACAAAGAGCACCTTTTCTTCCTGCTCTTTGGCCCCTGTTCATTCAAAAGGCACCATTCTTCAAGCTCAAAGAGCATCCCCTCGGTGGCCTCGGCTTCACCCACCACCGCCACGACTAGTCTTGAACCTTGCTGGAGGAAAAATAAATGTACCTAGGCGTATCATCATCAGAGTTGTATAGCATAAGGCAAACGAGCAGTCACATACACTTGAATGTCTCCTGACGCCCAATAACATCCGCACAATCAGAGGTTATGCCAATGCGTTGTCTTCGTTTTTCGCATATCTCGGGCTGTATGATTCTCTCGAAAAATTGGGCCTGTTGGGACAATTTATTTTCTGTAAATTTTACTTTTTTTGTTTACTTATGTATGTGGTGTGAATATATAGTCTATTTCTCTACTGGAGCTAGTCTGGCATTATAAGATTGGAGGTGACCTGCTCACAATCAATGTATCACTAACTCTGTAAAGATTATTTTTACTACTAATGCCTGCTAACACTTGAAACTCGTTGTTTAAGTTATAGCAAAAGACATTAACATTAAAAAAAAATATGGAATATGGAATAAAAGCGGCTTCATAATTACATATTATTGTGTATTCCTCGAATTGCTTTGAACGTTTTCTGGAATGTTTCTGTAAAAGCAGTCAATTAAATGACAATACTATTAGTGGAGCTAGGTGAACTGGGGAGACAAAAGCAATATCCATTACTAGCAAACATTTGCAATTGTAGTTGTTGCTCTAGTCGTGTTCGATGAGAGATACAAGTAATGGTCGTGTGCGATTACGAGCAAACGTTGCTCATTTGGAGTATTAACGTTGCTCATTTAGAGTATTCACGTTGTCGTGAAGCAGCAGTGGCGTGGAGTGATTGACCAGTCTAGCTTGTTTAGCCGCTCACACATCCATCAGGTTTGCAATTGCTGACAATAGACATCAACCGTAATAGTTTGGACAGTTTTGAGAAAACTGTAGTGAAAAACACCGGCACTAGTCCACCAAACGCTTACAACTAACATTTTTGGGGTTAATTTTCGCTTGGGGCAGTATTTGTCTGGCTGGCCAGGATCCAACTATTGCGCTGAGCGCTTCCGATTGTCGAAAGAATCCATTTCTCATCACAGCTAATGATTCGGTTCAAACTACCTCCATCATTGTGCCGGTACTGAACCAGCAACGCAGCAGTCGACGCGCATTTGCCGGGTTGCTACAGTCAATTCAAGTTTTTTATTAATCCTCCTAATTAGCTTCAAGTGAACTAACACAGTTTTATCACTAGCATCTCAGCCTGCAGCTAACTCGGACGTGGTTTGCGATGGATCCGCTTCCACAATAGCTTTCAACTCTTCATTATCAACTTGGGTTTCCGGCCGTCCACGGGGGTCGTTTTACTGGTCAAAATTTCCAGAACGAAAACGTTGGAACCAAAAGCGAGCTGAGTTTTATTTTGTAACACGACCGTCATACACATCATTCACCCTTCGAGTCGTTTCCGCAGCACCAGTGCCACGGCGAAACTCGTATACGAGTATAATGCGATATTTTAAGTTATACATTTTGTAAAATGAGTGTCACAAACAGAAAAAAAGAAAACAAATGAATGACGTTCATCGAAGTACAAATACATGAGTAAATAGCTGTCCAAATTTGAATTTGGAATTCTTTACCAAAGAGGAGAAATTCCAATTTCATATGTACGGACCCAGTATATTGTTACGGGAATGTTCTACGCATTTATTATGAAATGTGCTACAAACATAAGTTTATTATATGTGACATGAGTCATGATTATAAGTTGCTGATTTTTCCCTTTATCTCTAGTATATTAGCCCGCTTCTTACTTGATTGATTAGCATGATTACCCATTGATCACCGGAAAGTAATTTAGGTTTCCTTGACAGAGAGATGGACAGATGGACGAACAACAAAAAGAAAGGTTCTGCTTGTTCTTATTAGGTACTTATAGGTGTTGGCCTTCTGCTTGTGCACTTCATTTTGCAACAAGTATACATAAAAATACAATACAGATAAAGAAAAGAAAGTTGTATTATTGTATCATGACTCATAACTCAAGTTTGTCGACTTATTTTAAAAGTCATACTTGTACCGCAGAATGCTAGTCCCACTCGCGCTTGACCGGAATAGTTGACAAATTCGGGAAAGTAGGGCAAATGAAATGTCCTTCTCGGAATAATATACTTGTATGGCCCTGGTGACCTTGCGGCGACGCGAGAAGCCAGGTCGCAGCACTAGTCTCACATCACTTCCTCCGGGGTTTATGAAGGGCATGAAAATAACGCGCGAGAGCACGGAATAGAAATGTAAAAGTGCACCCCAAGCAATTACTGAGAGCCTCCGTCTAGTTCCACGCGTGAAGTCGCGAGCTCTCGAGCTGGTCCGCCTGACTCACGCGCTGAGTCAGCGGCTCGGCGCGAGTCGATGACCTCCGCACCTGAATTCGTAATGCAATGATGAAACTTTACACTCATATTGCTGATGAACACCGGTTGCACACCAGTTGATTGTATGGGCGCATAGACCTGCTTCGTATGTATGACGGGGCACTACTGAGGCCCAACAATATCCGCATTACTATAATGCAGACGCGTTGCCCTTTCATCCAATGGGCCCCAATTTCAACGCAACATTTACCTCTTGGCGTTCATTGAAAGAGACTAATGTCCAGCAGAGGACCGATAAGGGCTTAATGAATGAATGAAAAAAATGGACCTCTTATTAAAATTTTCTATATTATGCCTATGCATAGGTATGGGGTTCAAAAGCAATAATATACTCTTTGGTGGAGGCCTACGTCCAGCATTAGACGCCCTTCGGCTGATGATGACGATGAATACAAAAGCTGTCGTCCTGGCCGTGTGCCTATTACTCGTACTAATGGCCGTGTGTCCATTACTCGTACTAATGGCCGTGTGCCTATTACTCGTACTAATGGCCGTGTGCATATTACTCGTACTGATCCACTGCTCAGTGATGCTTAACTACAGACAGTAACAGTACGCTTATACACTTTTTAATGTATAGTTTTATTGTATACAAATATTTTTTAAATGATTATAAAATGTTTTGTTTCTGGTTCCAGTGTCACCCTCATGCTTTCTTCCTGTAAAGAAAGATACACATGTATTAATAATAAAAGTATAGTATACTAGACGTGCCTCGCAGTTTCACACGCGTAATAGCTATCCCCGCTAGGGAACATTTTGGCAGAGGTAGTGCCGTGCTGCTTGGGAGGTGGTAGTGCCATGCATAGTGCATGACACGACATCCTCCTGTGCAATGGAATTGGGCGGTCACGACCGGTGAGGTACCTCTCGCTTTCATAATACCGCCGTAATAATAAGTGACATCTGCGGTGTCGCGTTTCATGGGGTTTGTGAGTAGTCGGTGGCCCATTGGAGGGGGGAGAGGAGGGCAACGCATCAGCATAGTAATTGTGTGCCCTCTATTTAAAAAAAAAAACCTTTAATATAGTTCCAGATATAACGTAGCTTTTTATTATATACATACCAGATTGTCAACCAAATCCAAAGTGGTTTTATCGTGACATGACAACAAACATCCATAGTAACTTTTGCATTTATAGCGTGAGTGGAATATCTTGAGCGCTTACAAAATGCGTAAGCGCTCAAAGTTTGTCAATATCACGTAAGGCATACGGGGCAGGGCGAACCTATTTGTGCACTACTTTATTTTTATTTTACAATATTTGGAAGAGTTGCAGCTATACATTTGCAATCGTATCAGATATAAACAAGAGATGGCCATTTACAAGTTTCCACTGTATTTTGTATTGGACAGTAATTTCTTACGTCTTTCCCTCTAACGTACGTACGTACGTCTTTCCCTCTAACGTATAAGAAACAAATTGAAACTCAGCCAAGTAAGCCTAGCAACATTACATTAATTGCTAACATTATACATGTTTAGATTTTTTAAATTTGACAATACTAGTATGATACAGATCTACATCTAGTTCACTGGATACTCAATTAAAGGACTGACAAGTACAAATGGTAACTAAGTTTCGTCTGTACTTCGCAGGTGCTAGTCGTACATGTAAAGACACGCAGTTGTTTCTGTGTGACGTCACGTGGTATATTCAACCTGAACTTGGACAGCAGTTTAGGACCGTCCACTATCTTATTTAGCAATTTCAAATATCCTAGTCGGTCTGGCTCAACTTAACCAAGTCTATGTCACTTCTTACGGTTCATTAAAGCTTAAACCACGTCAGACGCAGGAACAAAACACGAAGTGCCGAGACCGATTAAATTCGTCGGGGAGCCTCGCGAGTGTGGACTCCGACACAGTCCATAGAGCCTCTGCTCCATGGCCCGCTGCGCCTAATCACGGTCCAGTGCACATTGACGCGGCTACAGTTGCGGGACAGTGCTGGCCGGATACAACCTGAGGTCCACTGGCGCTGAACTACTGGTACGAGAAGAAGAAGGCTCTAGAGTGTTACGCAGATACTGTGTGACGATATTTTTTTTATATTAAAGGGGGACAAACGAGCAATCAGAGCCTTGCAACGACTACCGACGACCATGAGCATCAGCATAATTATGCCGATGCATTGCACTCCTTTTCACCTTCCCCCCCAATGGACCACCGGCTACTCACAAACCGCACGAAACGCGACACCATAGGGGTCCTTTTACGGCGGTATCAAGTGAGCGTGCCGTGACCGTGCAAGGCATTACCTCCTCCTATGCGACATGGCACTACCTGTCACAAATATGCCAAAACGCAGCGACTGCTCGGCTGCCCCTCCGTGTGTAAGAGTCAGGCCGTCGCCTGAGAGAATTTAAGCGCAGATAAATTCGTGTTGGACACACCGCAGCAGAGCCAATAAAAGTACGTATTGGATACGTTTGTGTACTTCACCTGAGGGAAACGAATACGTTTTTATCTCATCGACTTTTAAATCACAACTAATCTAAAGGAGATGCAGCTTAAAACATCTGTAACAAAATATGGTAAAGCTATCAGCCGCTCTGATAGCAGCACTTCACGACCAGGAACCACCTCGAGCCGATCAGACCCAACAAACCGTAAAACTATTTTTTAACCGACTCCGATTACACAGGCGAATAGCTTTCATAAATTAGGGTTGAGAATGATATATTTATCTCAATGTATTACTGAGAAATGCTTTCCTTTTTGATTTGCTTTTGAATCAGTCCGCCCGGTACGACCAATTGATTATGTGTTTTAAACACAAGTTAAATATTATTGAGTTACATTTTATGCGTCAAATAAATTAGTTCGACGTTAGTTTAGTAAGTTATACTTTAGTAAATGGATGGGTGACATTACTGCTAAACAGCATTGAGCTAACACCGCCTGAGACTCTCTTCAATAATATAGTTTTGTGATGATATCCCGATGTACTAACGGGTAAATGGGTAAAGGAGAGGCTACCTTCTGTATACGTTAGTATCTAGACAGTCTTCGGCAGCTCATTAGTCCTTTTAAGTTATAAAATTCAGAAAAAATCGGGTATGAGCCAGACAACTTAAAAAAAATATACTTATTCCGATTGAAAGGAATAACATTTTTTGTGTGATACAAAAATGCCAAGTTTCGTGTTTACCGCCACCGCATAGACCAACAAACGGGGAAATCGACAAGAAAGTTTCGTTCTTTCCTTTTTAAATATTTTATAGGTTTCACTAGAAACCTAGCGACCTGACAACCCTATTCATTCGTATGGTTTCGATTGAGAGACAATATGGCCGGCGGCTGTGTAAAAATGGCGCTGATTTTGACAAGCCCGCGCTGAGAACGATTCTTTGTGAGCGGAAAATTTAATTACCGAAGATATTGCCGCGTTGTAGAGAACTCGCCAGCTACCGAGACATAACCTTATAGGGTTCTGTGCCGAAAAAAGAAGCAAAAGGCACACCTATAGGCTCACTTTGTTTTCCGTCGGTCCGTCTGTTAAGAAAACTTTAGAACGAAAATTCGTGAAAAGTGAGATACTACAACACAGATATAGGAATGGGACAATAACTAAAACTTGGAAATTATATTGATGTCAAACTTTACGCGAATATTACACATTAAAATAAAATTATTTTTACGGATTTTACCACGGTTTATTTAATTATTTAGCCCGACGTTTCAGAAGCTTTGCAGCAACCATGGTCACAGGTTATTAAAAGTACATAGAAAAATTATAATTATTTAGTTGTTCTGATTAACGGAAACAGCACTTATTAAATCAAAAACTAAACATAACACCTCAAAACAGCAAGATATAATAACCACGCAGACGTCAGGACATCTGTCATCTCAGTCCACCCGTGACCGTGGTTAATGTAAAGCTTCTGAAACGTCGGGCTAGTTAAATAATTAAATAAACCGCGACAAAATCCGTAAAATTATTTGTATTGCAATTGGAAATTATAGTTCTCACAGGAAAAAAACCATGACGAATTAAATAAGTAGTTAATTTCATATAAACGCAATCGCGCGCAAGTTAAGTTTGTCCACTTTTGTAAAAGTCAAGCTCATCCCTCAAGTCCGGCTCGCGCTGAAATAGTTTATTATAATGCACATCCAGTTTTACATACAACAATTAATATTTTCGCCTTAACATTCAGGCGGTACTGAGATTATAATGTGTAGAGACAGAACGCGATATTAAAGGGGTCACGCTTCAGTAAGTGATAGTGTCATAGCTGCACTACAGCCATTGAACCGGCACGACTCTCACTCACACAATATCGCTGCAAAGTGTCAGAGCTGTCGCGTTTCATGCCGTGTGTGAGTTTCCCGTGGTCCACGGCAGGCGGTATAATGTCTGTGAGGATATTGGAAAACACAGTAGAGAACAAATAGCACCTTCGCAGTCGCAAGAACGTGTAGCTGCCGCCGCCGGAGCGCACCGTGCCGTGTAGTAAACGCTCTCGACTGTGTTCATACAACAGTGGGACAAACTCGCAGTCGGTGCCTTTTACGACCACCGACGCCCATGAACATCCACACAATTACTATGCCGATGCGTTGCCTGTCTCCATTGGGGGCCAATGGGCCATCGGCTACTCACGCACCTCGCTTCGCTCACGTAATGCTGCCGTAAAGATGTCACTTTACGGCGGTATTGTGTGAGGGAGGTACGTTGCGCAGGAGGAGGTAGTGTCGTGCACTATGCATGGCACTACCTCCTTCTAAAAGTAAGTGGCCTTTCTCGTGAGAGAACGAAAGCCTAAATAAAACATCGACTGACTTTGAGTCATTTGGCGACTCGGGCGTGAGTCACAGCGGCCGGCCGGAACACCGTGACTTGCTGACCAATTTAATACTTTAACGCCGCGAGTACGACGTAAAAAATTATCACCCTCTGGGTGGTGCCTGCGCGGCGCGTCTACAAACAAACCAGGGTTGTCGTATGTTATAATAGAGTTATTTTTAGTTTTTTCTTAGCTATTATTAGAAAACCTATTGACTTGTGCATTTCTACATAGTAGGCATATAGTGAAATGCCCGTTATAAACAACACTTAGTAGACATTCACTATTTCTGTACATAATGTATCAGATAAAAAAAATCTAAAAAATATCCGAAAAGCCATGCGGCTTGCTTGGCGCCAATCGGACCGCGAATCAATTTTTTTTGGCTAAAATCATCTGAAACCACCTGAAATTATAAGGTACAGTTTCTCATTTTGTTTGTAAATACTGATTTCAGTATCTGCAATGAAATATTTGAAACTTTTTTCACGGAGTGATAATTTTAATTTTAATCTGATTGAATAAATTTTGTTTTTTGAAGCGATCCTAATGTGACACACGTTTGAATTATTTTGTAAATAATTTTATCAAACTCGAGTAACGTGATGATTTTTTTTCAGTCAAATAAGTTTTTAAAGTAACTTAAGTAAACTCCTTCAATAATAAGTTACGAGTATATAACTTAATCCCTCAAGTGCCACGTTTTGTAGATGTTATGAGGAACAAATTTGTGTGAAATCGTTTGCTTTACAACGCCTGCGTTGCATATGTCTCTTGCGCAACCTTTACTTCAAGATAATGTTTAAGTAGTCGCGCACCGGAGCTGTCACACACAGTTTTACGTAGACTATGCGTTGCCAGTCACTACAAAAACTGACACCTTTGCAGCAATACAAAATTATCCTGATTATAAAATATCCCACCGTTGCCAACCCTAGGTGTGAGACTAGTGGAAACAAAGACATTGTAAGTACAAGTGACCTATAACAGCTGGGCGAGGAAGTGTCCCGCTGGGAGCGAAGAAAGGAGGCACCCCCTTCGACTGTGTCCTCCGACAATTAGCTGAGGACATTTGAAACTTTCAACTGTCGTCTCGGACTCCGGATGTCGCGGTTATTACCGATAACTTGTGTTAGTTACACGCATGAATGTGGATGAATCGTAAACGGTATGAGCGTGTGTCCTATCGATGGTAATGATATAGCGCCTAGGGTTGACAGTGTGCCGTAAGAACGTTAACGAACTAATTACGTTAACCTTGTCCAGTGTGGAATGACATGGAAATAAGTTTGATCGGAAGGTTTTGATGGTTCAAGAATTCTGTTGTATGGAATTTGAAAAATGGGTAGCTAGTTCCGGAGTTAACTAGTAACAGTCAACCAGTAGCGCTTTCAACAATAAACTAAATTTGAGACGATCGTCTTCTTTTCTGCTAAAAATATTGACGCCAATAGCCACATTCCGAATGTGTATTGCACTGTTGAGATCAATACGCAGATTCTAGACTAACATTTTGTGAATTCAACAGAACTAAAAAACTATATATGCACTTCGATGCAAGCACAACAGTAAAACGGACCGAATAGGAACAATAAACACGTTATTCTCTACGCGTTAATGCCTATTCATTACTCCAGGGCTACTTCATGGGTCGGGTCTTTCATCACGACTCGTTTCTCCCCCGCCAGGAGGGAATACAGTCCTAAATCATTGGACAATGCCAAGTACTATTGTAAAACATTATTTTATTGCACGATGTCCGACCCATTTCACTCACGAGTCAAGTTAAAAAAATTGAGACTGGATTTTATTGTATAACGCCGCATTGCGCGGGACATACAGATTATATATGTAGTGGTTTATCACTCTTACCTCACGAATAGAGAAGGCGATGTCGCGTTAAACAGAATCTTAAATGCTTCTTGATCAAGAGTTCACTCATATATATATAGCCTCTTATATAGCCACTCATATATAGCCTCTTCAATTGAGGTGAATAGCGAATTGGGCTGGTGCTTCCGGGGAGGTGACTCTCGCACAAGTCATGATACTGCTGCAATGGCCGCTATGCCGCTTCGTGCGGCTTGTGAGTTCCAAGTGTAACTATAGGCGTCGGTGCTCTTAGCCCAAAGCGGACTAAGTACTATATTTATGGGGACGTTCAAGCGTACCTAACCTAAGGAAACAAATCAATTCAAAACAAGAATTTGCTTTATAATCAACTTTTAGTTGAACTAAAAAGACTTGCCGGCATTCTATTTAGACTGCACCGCCAAAGAAAATATTGCCAAATATTGAACAATAAACCGACTCCAGCTGAGGATGTTCTTGTCCAGTTTCTTTGGCTTTTACGTCTTTATCTCCGCCCCGTGACAGAAGTTTGTCTCATCATTAGTTCCGGAATTAACAAAAAAAGATTCACCAGACACCTTTTAGAAGTGACCGACAAAACTCTTTGTATTATTGTTCAATATTTGCATCGCAACTCCATAAAGCTCATGCCACAGGGGTGGGAGCTCTTTCTTATCGGTTCTTTGTCAGCGTTTCTTTAGATTTCGAAGTAGATTTTCCACCAGGCGGGAAAACCACTGATAGATACACCTACTAATATTATGTTGACACTAACCAGTCAACCATACAAAAAGCTGTAAGTCCGTTAATTCTCGTGTAGATATGGGTACGTAAATAAGAAAACTTTGGCATGGCATAGAAAACGAATGAAAACGTTATGACATGACCATCAATTTTAACTATACTTCTACATATAGTAGCTTAGGGGGCCAACGAGCAGTCGCAACCGATAGCCAACATAGAAATGAGCACAACAGTACACTTCACACCTGCATGTAAGCGTTATTTTCACTGTAGTGTCAGCCCGATGCCTCAACTATTTAGCACTTGCACCTCTCAAGGAGGGAGACACAAAATTAACTTAAACGCATTGCGCGTGTCTAAATAAGTTCAAACAAGATCAGAGACCGCTTGTTGATAAGCACGTGTAAATGAACTTAACAACAAGTAATTAATTATGGTAATCACCGCTAACCGGAACCGAGCTCGGTCTATTCCCATAGACATGAGTGAACAACATCAGTAATTATATTATTAAAGTCACTATTATAATATCTAATATAACCGTACTATTATGTACCTTCTGAGCTACACTCATTAGCTGAGGTTGTAAGTAATGTAATACCATAATTATAACATTACATAAAACTTTACCATTTGATGCGAGTAAAGTTAACACAAGAAGTAGAAAACATCACGTAGCTCCTACAACTCTAGTTAAAGTAGTGTTTGCTGCTGGGCAATACAACAAGACATAAAGTCACATCTACAATTAGACAAATATAAAGCTGAATGTATACAATAACAACACACGGAAGATAAAGAAACGTTAAAAGGCTGGCTTCTGACACTAAACTATGATCAAACAGAATCTTTAAGACATCACATTAAATAGATGATAAATTTACAAGCTGGCATAAAATTAATACGTAATAGGTACTTTAATAAATACGGTGATATTCTTAACCACACGCACACACGCATTAAGACACTCACGCACGCACATACATACCTACGCGCACACACACACACACACACACACACACACACACACACACACACACGCGCGCTTTTTTTTTTTGGAGGGACCTAATACTGGTTGGCGGCGCTAGTCCAGCCTCAACAGTTCGACTGACTACGAAGACTTTTTTGTCTTCAGGTTTAGGGAGACGATAGGGGGACAGACCCCCCTCTTTTCCCGCAGATGGGAAGAGATGAACCGGGTTGATTGTGGGCGTACCCTATAGTGATTATTTTTGGGACCGAAAAGAGGGAAGCGGTCCCCCTCCCCACTCTAGTGGGACGGCGCCCGCACGATGCCGTTTAATTTGCGGTGTCGTGGATAAGGATAATTGAGCTCGTTTAGTGTTTGGCTTATCTGAGGAGGCCGGCCTCCTCGCCCGCCCCCCTCTGACGGAGAGGGTCGATTTGCGCTACAAATCGGCAAAAGCCGTATTCTTAATTTATTTATTATTAGAGCTCTCTAAAGTCGCGTTATTTTATTACTATCCATCTAAGCTCTCAACTCACGGATTCGAACCCGGGCTCGTTTTCGTGAGCGGTGTGTGAGTTTGACATTCTGTCAGTCATACGTTATAACTGTGTCACTATATGTAAGATTTCATCGCTCGACCGGTACGAGCGGTGTATATAGTATTGGTTCTTGCAGGAAAAATGCATTTACGCACCATCCAGTCCACCCATGGGGGCCTGAAGTGTGTGTCGGGCTCTGGTCGTGAAGCGATAGCTACTACCGACTAAAAACTGCTATCCGTTAGTTGGCCCTATTGGCATTTTACTGCGGGAGCGTGTCTTGGTGTGTCTTTGCTTGTGTTCTTGGACGCACTTTGCTACTGCTATCGCGATCGCGTCGTCGGCGTCGTGCAATACGTGCTTCGGCCGATGGTAACGGGAGTGGGTTAATAACGTCGAGTCGTATTCCGACGTTTGAACGATTAATTTATTTTTGTGAGGCACCGTCAAAGAACTTTTGAGACAGCTCTTTGAAGTGTCCTTTTACCGAGGTCCATTGAAAGTCACAATGATCGGGGTTTCGGAAGTACCGCGGGCATCAAGTAGCCATGCGTAAGAATCTATTTTGCATTTTCTGCAAACGTTCTATTTTGGTGGGTATAACGTATATGTGCGCGAATGCTGCACTGCAATACGACAAGATCGGTCGAATGCATGTAATATATAAAGTGAGCTTATGTCTATACGCCATTTTGCTCTTTTTGTTTATGAGAGGATAAAGTTTGAAAAGGACATATCGTGCCTTTTTCAGAACGTTATCTATGTGATTCTTGAAGCTCATCGACCTATCGAGAGTCACTCCCAAGTATTTCACCGTCTCTGCTCTAGGTATCTCGTTACCGTAAAGCAGGATGGGAGACATGTTACCTCGTCTATGCGAGGGGCGGTTCAGTGAAAAGAGCATGGGCTTACTCTTCTCCGCATTAACCTCTACACACACACGCATCCAGATACGCACTCACACACGCACACACAATCTCAATAATATGTCGTACTAATAAAATGTATATCATTAAGTTGTAACTGTTCGCAAACGACTGAATTGCGTACTTTTATCTTCCTCGCGGGTGAGGGTATAACAAGGGACAGTAGTGCTGCATATCGTTCCGGCAAGTATCATCAGTCCACAATATATCCAAGGATCAGTTTGGGAAGTGCGCGCTAACAATGTTCACACACTTGTTTGACAGGCGGCCGCTTATGATAATGTGCAGCTCGATATGTCAATAGTCACGTTAACATTTGCATAAACAAAACATCCACCGCGGCACAATCGCGAGGTAAATGATTGGAAAAATTTGAATACGATTGCATTTGTCATGGGCAGATGTGTATTTAAATCCGCAACTGAGTCGAAAACTCTAAATTCGTGTGCCCGCAACCGTATCTGATGTACTTTCCTATGAAACTAGCTACTTAAGGAAAAGATAAAGTTTAACAGACATGTTATAGGTTTGTTGGTAAGCTTTCTTCCTGTTTGAATTTGTTCTTTGTATTTGCTTTTAGTAAAAAAAAAACTTAAAAATATTTGAAGTATTTGTAACCGACATTATCCGAAACTGATATAACATTAATATATACCATTTACATCCTATCAAGATAAAGAAACAACTTAACACATTTTTTTACGCATGACATTTCCAGATCGAAGTAGACAGATTTACTCAAATTAATGTTGTGGTCTAGAAGTTCTCTTCTCTAGCCTATATTTTAATATTGTGTTAGTAGTAGAGTAGATAGTGATTGAAAAAAAAAAACAAAAATTATTTGCGTTAAAAGTTTCTTAAATAACGCCTTTAAACTTTAGAGTCTGCTTTTTATATATTGTACAGGGGACAAACGAGAAATGGTAGCCTTTTGACGACTAGCGACACCCATAGCCATCCGCATTATTGTCATGCAGATGCGTTGCCTCCCCTTAATACTACCCTCACTAATACTCATAAACGCAACGGCATAGCTGTCACTCTACAGTGGTGTCATCCTACCGTGAGGTACCTCCCCAGTCACTCCAGCCCAAATGCTCAGCAATATAGCACCTCTTACTACTATCGTTACTAGAAAACACCGAATGTTCAAGACAGACTTCCTATTCGGTTGCAACAGAGAACCAGCTCTAGCGGTCCTCCGTGCCGTTAGGTCAGTCTCTACTCTGAAAGAGTCTGTTATGGAGATACTCATTGCCGTCTTTCATGCGATACATCACCAATTTGCACACGCATTCTCTCCTTTCCTGAGTTTTCATTAAGACCATTATGGCACAAACAATGACTAAGTACCGCTCTTTCAAGACTAAAACGGCTAACAGATACACAATGTACTGAAACTGGGAAGACCCAGCCTAACACACCGCGGTCAAACTGGTCGGGTACTGTCCGAAGGCGGTGTCCGGAGTCTTCGCAACCGCGTGTCAGTAGGAAGAGAGTTATGAAAGTGGAGGAGGCAAGGCACCTGTGGTGCTGACATGTGGCGCTCCGTGCGCTCCGTTCTCTCTTCCTAGCCCGTTAGGGGACTGGAGTGATGATGACTTGTTGTTGTTGTCGAAATGGCTAATAAGAACATACATTCCTTGTCTTGTCCACAATCATGCCTATTCTACAACAACAACCACAACAAATCTTCACACCAACTTCCTAAAGGCAGGGAGAACGGAGTGCCACATGTCACGATCCTTACATATCTGCCCTACCTTGTCCACATTCATAACTCTCTTCATAAACGTACGCCGGTTTCAATATTCTATTCCTCTAACATCTCTGATGTTATCGCCGAGCCTCTGGTTGAGTTATCAAATCTCGCAACGACATGCGTGCGGCGGAACTCACTTTATGTTGCACGGCACCGGATCCTTCGACAGCAGGAAGCCGTTCAAGCTGTTCTCGCAGTTGGCGTACGCCATGCCGAAGCCGAAGCCACCGCCGATGACCGCCGGCCACCTTCGGCTGCGGAGGAAGAAGCTTCCCAACATACTCCCGAGAAGGAAGCCAGTTGCTGCAATTAGGAAATAGCTTTGACGAGTAATGTTAGGTACCATTGGGTAACGGGACGTACAAACACTCTAACAGCATTGTTCAGAAGATAGAACCACAAAGTATCATACAAACTGTATTAATTTAAGAGTAATAATTATAAGACCATAACTTTGTTGTCATCGTTTACCTTGAAGTAGTCTACTAATATTGTTATTATTACCAGAATATAAAGCAGATATTTTACTTTATACTAAGCTCCAGTTTTACGCTAATAATTAGACAAAAGTTGATTGTGTAATTGAAAGAATGAAAATTTTTGATTTTATTGATGGCATTGTTTTATGCGTGTGCTGTGGCGCCACCTGTGTCCAGCAGTAGACGTCGTCGGGCTGATGATGATTATCATTTCATGCAATGGATTAGAATGTTAACATCACAGAAAAAAATACTAAAGCTTATTGGAATCTTTTGGTTGTATATCTAAAATAAATTAACGTAATATTATTTATTTGCTAAACAACCCTCATTTCAGCAATGGCAGGTTTAAGTTTTAAACACGCTCATCGCTTAACGGTTATTTATATCGTCAAATGTCATTTCCAGGAATTTTCGTCAGACATCTTTCATCAACACCAACAGGGCTGACCTCGTACTACTCGTATTGGGCTCGTACCGGAGAATACGGAGACAGAATATAGTGGATATATAAGTAATATTTGAAAAGCTATTTCGTCTTCATTGTCGGACAGACGTCGTCCATTGCTGCTCCTCCAAGAGCGATGTAACTCACTTTGTATTTATTCATCTAAAGTCTTACCAATTTTTAGTCCAAAATCCAGGAAACAAGCGGAATATCTCTCTTCAAAATCTCTACTATCTGGTTTAGTCATTTCTTTGTACTACATCTCAATAAAGAAATACAAATTTATTGAATTGCTGTCATGATTTGTGGGATCTTATGAAAATCATAGAGCATAGAAAACACGTCATTTACACCACAGATAGACAAAATGAGGATTTATGTGTCAATCAATATTAATTTATAAAAAACGTTTCGATGGATAAATGGATGTTTGGTATTCAATTAAGCCAAAACTACTTACTGAGTTGATTTTAATTTAATTTCAAAACCTAACTATGTTGCAGCTAAAGTACCGAAATAATATATATACTACAGAAATAATAGGCCTTCTACCCGGCACCGACTGACGACCTGATTAGGGTGGCGGGGGGCCACTATATGTAACTGACTTGTGACCGCAACCTGTGGCGCTTCACGGGGGAGGCCCTGGTCCAGCATTGGACATAGTCCGGCTGATCATGATGGCGGTATGAGACCTGCCATCATGCCCTTGCGGTCATGAGAAACCAGAGACCATGAACTGTGGGAATGTGACTTGTACAAAAACGAGTGAAATATCATGTTGGACGGCAAACACCGGACGATAGTGGGCCCAGTCTATCACCAGGATTTGGTCGCAACGGAACAGAGCTTTAGGCAATGGAAGACATTTGCGAATACATGGCACGCGAAGAGAAAGGATAGGTAACGACATAGCCGCATCTTGATAATCAGGACTGACGAGGCCGATGACAACTTCTATATTTGCGGTGTCAGGCCCCAGAAAGGGGAGAGTGGAATAACGAAAGGGCACTTAAATAATGTGTAGGGAGTCAAGAATAGCACGTTGGGGAACAGAGCCGGTGAGCAAACCCCCGCGCGTCTCCGTACACCGGGTGGTGGGTAGGAGCGCGGGTGGAGGTGGGTGATCATGATGAAGATGGTAGAAATAACAACCTTTTTGCGTGGTTTTGTCTGTACTCTCGTAGGACAAAATTCGTGGGTTTATAATAAGTGTTTGTTCCTGCGTATAATAGTGACATGAGCATGGACAAGTTTGGGCTTCGTATATTCAATCGCTGCTTCAAAAAAAAATATTTAATACCACATTATTAGATTTAGCTTTGGTAAACAATCCGGAACTCTAGAAATGAAGCAAAACTCTAGAAAACGGGGCTAAAGTGAGATTCAGACCGCTCTGAACAAAAGTGTGGCTGTACTTATCCTATGGGCTGGAGCCCCGCAATATCAGTTCATTCCGCATGACCGTGTGCAAGTAGAACGAATCATATACCGATAACCAAGGTCTTTTCTAGGAATCAGCTGCCTCTGCGGTATTTCTGGACTTACAAGTGGGTCAACTGATCGTTTGCCTCCTATGCTATAAAAAAAAACGTATGTTTCACTTGTGTTTACTTGGCGAATAAACTTACTTTAACAGTATGGTGTTGCCCTGAAACGGCCTCCAGCTGACCGAAGATTACCGCATAAATGTTAAAAATTGGATGTTGTTGGACTGTCCATACTGTACACGCCTCAGCATAGCCGTCGCTGTGGTGATGGATTGCAAGGCAGGAGAGTTGAAGAACTTCATTAGAAAGGCTTCGACTTAGAAATAATTATCCTAGTAACGGTAGCCTTATGAGCCCCTCCCCCTCCACAGACAGGGGGAGAGGTGATCCAGTTTTCTGAGGTTTAATATGAGGTGAAGTGACATTACAGAGGGCCGACGGGGGAAGTTCATCCGCCGTAACAGTGATGCCTGTGCTGACACGTATCGTGTGGTTAATAAGCAGCCGGGGACCCACTGAGGAGATAGAATAAAAATCATCAACTGTGTGGGCGTCGCGTCGGTAGTCATCCTATGGCGCCGATAGTCAGAAATTGTAACACTTTTTTGTCTGTTCACTATCGGGATTCACATGTACCGTAAAACGGGGGTCTGTACCTATAACGATTATAAACCAGTCTAAACAGTTTGACGAAGTCTCATAGGCTCCAGGAATTGTTTTGAGCCTTTCCAGCGCATAGTTTGATCAATCAAATCCAAATAGTTGCATAAATCATCGCATATACCGTTTCAGCTTCATTTCACTAAGTACACTGTCTGCTCAGAACACTAAATCAATACGCGATGGACAATTGGCAGTCAAAGCTGCGGAATAAGCGGCGACTGTGGCGGCGACAGACCTCGAGTGGCTCACCCGATGACATTAGTGCCGCCATATTGTCTGCACAATAACTGCTTAATTAGGGCATTCCGCCTGGACGGTTACAATTAACTTAATTATTACACATACATAAGCCTCTGTAACGCGGGCAGGCAGGGAAAGGTTGTCACTATTATATATACCTAACACATTTTGATGAAAATTCATTTTTTTTTCTTCTGTCTTCTGACTGTTTGTTGAGAAGTATAATTTGAGATTTAGCACACTACCTCAATCTTCGAAATCATTTTCACTCTGGCTCATGGTCGCGATAAAAAGGCAAACATAAAGACCGACATACGGACTACACGGTGTTCATACATACGGACTACACGGTGTTCATACATACAGACTACACGGTGTTCATACATACGGACTACACGGTGTTCATACATGCGGACTACACGGTATTCATACATACCGACTACACGGTGTTCATACATACGGACTACACGGTGTTCATACATATGGACTACACGGTGTTCATACATACGGACTACACGGTGTTCATACATACCGACTACACCGTGTTCATACATACGGACTACACGGTGTTCATACATACGAACTACACGGTGTTCATATATACCGACTACACGGTGTTCATACATACGGACTACACGGTGTTCATACATACGGACTACACCGTGTTCATACATACGGACTACATAAATAAGTAACTCAAAAATGCATTAAAAAATGCATGAAATTATCCTTTGAAACGGACTGTTAACCTTAACATAGGAATTGCTTTAAATACACAAATAGGCTTAACATTTTTTATTAAAAATACACAATTAAACTTATTATTACACTATTCAAAAAGTCAGTGGTGGTTAGGAAGTAAGGGGTGAAGTACATATCCCTTAGTTCCTTGTTTATAGTCTGAGGCCGAGGCTCATGATGAACCAATAAACCCTTCATCATATACCTATTACTGAATACCACATCCGCAAATCCAGATAATGAAGACACGTAGCTACCGGCCAGTCCAATCTAGACCGAGTCGGTTCAGCCTAAGCTAATTACAGACAAAGGATTAGCAAACATGCCCCGGGGCGCATCATTGTAACCGGCGCATAATTCCATCTGCATGTCTTATCAAAGCGATTTCCGGATTGATCCGTCTTGTTTGTGGCGTTATGATTGCAGGACCCTCGCCCGCATCGAATATTTGTAACATTCGGTGCAGGTCGATATAACATTACACATAGCTATGTATGTAGAGCGAGCTCGCGTTGCCGTCGCAACATCACAGTTACTCTGACGTGTTTCGTACTGTTCGTGAGTTTACGGTTGCCAATTGGAGAGGAGAATCGAATATGAGGAGGATAATACCGCAGCGTGAAATTGTGTGAATCAAATGTTCCGATGGGTTCTTTGTTCCCTATACCATTTTAGGGGACTGCCATGCTGCATAGGAGGAGGTAGTATGCATGGTGCATGACACCACATCCTCCTATGCAACGGAATTGAGCCGCCACGACCGTGGAGGAATTTCTCGCTCATATAATACAGCGGTAAAGTGACATCTTCAGAATCACATTTCGTGCGGCTTGCGAGTAGCCGGTGGCCTATTGGGAAGGGGGGGGGGGGGGCATCGCATCGGCATAATAATTATGTGGAGGCCATTTGCCCCTATCCTATAAAGAAAACACAAATACAGAAATAAAAAAGTGATATCTAAATAGGACGGTTTCGATTGTGGAGGAAAATAAGTCTCTTTGGAGAGGAGGCACACCTTCTGATCACAACACTCCTTTGAACCATTGGTTTCGCGGAGAGTATGGATAGCAGCAGAAAGACTGAAAATTGTATTAGTAATACTTAAAATAATTGGACATTTATATTATTTTATTTATTTCAATTTGCATTTATTGCTCTTACTATAAAAACCAAATCGCAATAAAAGACATACAAATATATACACGCCACAAGACATCATTACAACTATTAAAATAAATATATACGACACACATTAAACATTTACACACATTACGAACTACGTTCATTAACACAATATCCCCATTTATTTAATCCATCCTTATAATAAAATTTCAAATATTTATAGAATAAACCGAGCGCTGCAGACCCCTCGGCGCAGTGGATGGATCATACTTTGTACTGTGCCCTCGAATAATATTGTCACAAAGTATTATGCAAATAGTCCTTTGACTATAATTAACTAATTGTTTTGGCCGTCAGCTGTTTGTACATCTTGAGTTTAATACTCCGTTAGCATTTGATCTTTTCGTTCAGTAGATGGGCCCGGAGGCTGCGGTTTATGAGATTATGAAATGTGTTTGAATTACTTAAAGATTATTGTCATTTAAATTATAATACCATTTCCATTCCAGATTGACCCAGGAAAAGTCGTATGTTAATTTGTTGATCAATGTTCGTGTACCATATATTGTATTTAGACTTTCAATTTCTTAACTAGAGTACGGATTGAAGTAATTGACGGTGTAGTGAAGTCTCCTTGTCGCGTCGGCTCAAATACTATTAGTGGTAGATTTAATTGATGACGTTCAAAAAGATTATTTTATTTCGAATAGAAATATTTATTCATTTCATTTCGTAACAAAAGAGTAGAGGAAATTCCTGTGTCTGCGCTCACACTGGCTGTGCAACGGAATTTTATCATAATTAGACTGTAGATATGGCTTCAGCTGAGGCCTCTGCATTTTGCGATAATCATTTTTCCTAACATTATTTTCTTTTTAATATTTGAGTATTTATTTAACTGCTGGGCTATTATTTTTTGTTATGTGGGGAAATGCGTCCACGCACTCTCACCGGACCTGGGTGAGATCAGACGGGTGTGTGGACTCGTAGCTTCACCGAATACCCATTAACACCTCGCAGACGGTTGATGAAGTACTTCGGATGTGCCGGGTACAGCCAGTGTTAAGTCTGTCTAAGTAATTATTGCAAATAAGTACACTATTAATATTTATGCCTCTAACTATTTGAAAGTGTATGTTTTGAATATAGTGAACAATGCGAGTATCAGCTGTAATATACAATCACCTATGGCTGCTCCGCGCTTAGGAATAAAGGGTAACCATCTGGTCAGAGGGAGTCGTTAAACACAGAACACTAATTAGTTCTGGCACAGGAGACTTGCACCACACACCACAGGGTAACTATCTACAGAGGCCTCGTCATATTTAGGCTACTATTGGCCCACTGGGGGCGGGGGGGGGGGTTTGGCGCATAGTAACTATGTGGACGTTCATGGGCGTCGGTTGTCGTAAAAAGGCTACGATTGCTCGGTTGTCCCCTATTCTAAAAAAAAAAGTAAAACGATTACGTTATACCAAAACTGAATGCATTTTATTTGTGACGCGTTGTGGTCCAGGTGTATCTGCGCGTCGTGGTATACGAAAACAGCCACGAGAACTATTGTACGTTCCACCACAACCGCATAGAGTCAGCTCCCTGGTACTTAATCAGCAGGACATCTCGACGGCTAGTCAGCTCCCTGGTACTTAATCATCAGGACATCTCGACGGCTAGTCAGCTCCCTGGTACTTAATCATCAGGACATCTCGACGGCTAGTCAGCTCCCTGGTACTTAATCATCAGGACATCTCGACGGATAGTCAGCTCCCTAGTACTTAATCATCAGGACATCTCGACGGCTAGTCAGCTCCCTGGTACTTAATCATCAGGACATCTCGACGGCTGCCATTACGTGGTTCACCTTCGGAGTGCTGGCGTTATAGATGCACATCATTATATTATGTTACAATTATATAATTAGTTTACAAAAATGAATGGGATACATTTTACACACGTGACACTACGAGTAAAATGTTAGCATGTAACATATGTTCTAAACGAGAGTAGGGGGTAATGAAATATAGTATTGAATATTATGTAGGGGCTCATTTGTTACGAGTGGAGTCTCTGTCGCGCCATTCGCCTACACCACCATTGTCACGTGCTTACAATCATTCGGAAGATTTAACTCCACGGCTGTGGATTCGAAATCTCAACAAAACTAAATTAAGACCTTTGTAATTCGTTAAATTGACAAGGCGTGTTGTTTTTGTGAACTAATGTTGCATATCAACAACTGAGATAGATAGTTTGTGTTGTAATGTTGTATTTTAACAACAGTCCTTGATAGATGATGTTTCAAATGGCTTGGAAGTGGGTACAACCTGAGACCGGAGATGGTAATAAGAGCATGAGATAAATTAGTAATATGTACCCACGTGTTATGTATTAGTAATATGTACACATGTGTTATGTATTAGTAATATGTACACATGTGTTATGTATTAGTAATATGTACACATGTGTTATGTATTCAAAACAATCGCGATTGTATCACATCAAAATAAAAGCCATTATAAATAATTCCTTGAAACGAAACCGATCATATTTTGAATATTTGAATAATAATAAGAAATAAAAGCATTTGGTAAACATTTCAAATTTTTACGTATATTTTATTGGAAACTAATTTGAACTTGAAATCTACATGTACGTGACGTACGTAATAAAATTACTCGTCTGCGCCAGAACAGAGGTAATGATGTAATACGGTTCCCCGCACATAAGTAGTAAAAGCACAACCCTACGGCACTTGGCCGGTAAACTACCTACCCAACTAAACTTTTAACTAAATAATTGCTCTGGTGCAAACTTCAAAACTAACACTTTATTGGATTGTCACGAAGCTCCACTCTGCGTGTTGAAGCGCTCCAATACCAAATCCTTTCTCAATTCCTATGAATAAAGGCGAGGTTTCGCCGTCCGCTAATTTTGATCAATTTTTATGCATCCCGATATCAGGCATCGAAATCGGCAGATTTATTCCGATCGTCTGATGAACGGGCGACGCCTACGAATGCCCTCATCCAGTTTACGAGCTGGATTTAGCTTTATAGTTGTCTACTTTACGACGCCTGATTAGTTATGTGGTGTTTAAGGGGGAAAGATTTTTATAGTATTAGAGATGGGAAGACGGAGCCCTCATTGACACACTTGTATAAGCAGCTATGTACGTCCTAGGCCCCCCTCAGGCCAGCGGACTAAAGACACTAAACGTGAATACAGAGAATTTAACAAGGCGCAGCAACATTACTCCATTGTAGCAGAATTGTTTTACCATATTGGTGGCCCATAGGGGGCATGGGGTGACGAAGTGTAATGCATGTATATACTCCATAGTTGTCAAACATCTACTGTTTTTTAATACAAAACTCACATCCTTTAGTAAAGTATAGGAAAGGTTGTCGAAAACTTTTTAAAAGGTCAATTAACTTAATTTTTTGCTTTTTTAATCCTTAAATGTTTTATTTTAAAATTGGGTGATATCACCTATATGATGTGCTATAAAACGAATTTCCGTTAGGATGTACATCTTTATAGAGATAGGCCGATTGTATAGGATATATCATAGTGCATGAGTATATATGCAGTTACAAGAGCTCTCTTTTCTCTGTTCAACAGGACGCGAGTCTCGCGCGGGCCTCCAAAGCACGTGGGTGGAGCACCGCCAGCTTTCCGACTTTGGACTGATATCAGAAATTGAAAAAATCCCAATAAAACTTTTCGGTACGGCCGGGACTCGAAACTCGAACCACACCAGTGCTGGCACCTGCCACTAGGCGCAGAGCAGCCGATGTGACGCTAATGCGAGAGTGTACTTAAACTGAAATGGCGCCAGCTCAATTACACCGGAGCCGGGTCTTTAATCAGGGACAATATTCATTCAGATTTTACAAGGGAAATTTGCATGAAATTCATCTGGGGGTGGATTTATGATCGTCGTTTCAAATGCTCTTTGTCATATGCATCATCTACTAGGGTATGCAAGCCTGGTACAAGGATAATATTCTATGGATTTTTTAGCTTGCTAGCAATCATGTAGACAATGCAGGTTCTGGAATTTTAAAAAGACTTAAAAATAATTCAAGTAAGATAACCCTTGTTAGCTTTTTTGACCTTTTCAATGGTCAAGGATGTGTTTTTGTGTTGATTTTTTAATACTAATAGAAGTTATACTAAAAAGTTAGTGTAATAAAGTAAAATAAGCTAAACTAAATAAGTGGTGAAATGTGCAATTAGAATATGATAAAAGTATGTTTTCTAATTGTTTAATAAAAAAAGAAGAAAAACTTGAGGGTGGATCTATAAATATTAAATACCCAAATTAAGAATATTAAGCTGATGTCTTAATATGCTCTGTTTTAATTTCTATACCATTTATTTAGATGTCTATGATTAAAGTGATCATAAATATTAAATTTCGATCATTGTGGCATTGCGAACACACGTCAAGTTTGTATGGGAGTGGCAGCGGATTGCTCCACTGACTTATTTCATTTACCTGTCCTGTTTCGTACGGCGTGTAGGCGAGCTGCGGTAACGACGTCACCAAAATGCCCCTTATTTTTTATTTAACAGAAACGCAAAAAAAAAAAAAAAAACACTGTTACCCAATGCTTCAAATACTTAAATACACTTTTAAGTTTAAATCTAACGGTGAATAAAAGTGTATTCTAACAAGCGCAGCTCGGTCCCGCAGTTAACAAAGTTTGTCGGTTTCGCGTCCCCGAGAGTTTCACGTGATACAATAGTGTATAACCAACCACTAGGTAAACATGATTGTATGGAAACAACGCTCTGTTAAATTATTGTTTGTATATTTTAATTGTTCGCGATAAAACGAGTCGCGTCGCTGAAAGTGTCTACGTAGATCATGTCTAATGAACTGGGTGTTGCAACGCCTGAAATAATATTTTTTTAAACTTCATCACTGTATTGCAGCAAAATTGGGCCATCACGATCGGGCAGGGCCCTATCGCCTCCGTAATACCGCCGTAAAGTGACATCGGAGGTGTAGGGATTATTACGATTTATGGCCTATTGGGAGAAGGGTACAGGAGGGCAACGCATCGGATGTTCATGGGCGTCAGTAGGTGTAAAAATACCAATTCTCGTTCGCACCTTATACTATTAAGAAATCATCAGCTTTTTATATTTTCAGTAGAAGCTAGTGCAATGCTGCATTGCATTTGAATTGTGCACGAGGAGGAAGGGTGCATCTTGCTTACAGGATATTACTGCAGAACGTCAGATGACCTGTCGCCTGCGTGTGACTTTGTGCGACTTCCTGTTATCCATTGGAGGGAAAGAGGACATTCGTAGGCATGCGTCACGACTGCGTGGATGTCTATTGCTGTTGGTAGTCATCAAAAAGATTGGGATTTCGTCCGCTATAAAAGTGGTATTTCCCTACACCGGGACTCGGACCCTCGAGGATATGCAGCCGGACCACCGTGTCGAGGATGTACATGTAGTGTTTACATGTTGAGTGTTATTTCGTCACATCGGGCATTAGATACCCGAGTGCAGTAGGCAGTAACTTTTACGAGTATGCTAATATCGCAAATTGGACAGTAAAATGTAAGCCTTGACATGTAGCCGGCAATAACTCTTGATTGGCTGCGAATTGCTTCGGCTTTGTTTGTCGGTCATCACCGTCAGTCCGGTGGTAAACTAGGCAGATTACTCGTACAGTTTATATGATTGGAGATTAACCGAGAAGTTGCAGTCTTAAAGGTGACCACGAGCATCCAAACATACATAGGTTATGAAGATGCTTTGCTCTTCCATTTTATAAATGGGCCGACTATTTCAAAAACACAAGGTACAAGGTACAACCAGATAGTCATAACTTTATCCAGATACGCTGGCGCAATTCTAGCACTAGGTAGGTACCTTGTGCTAGAATTGTGCCAAAATTGGTTGTTACTTTATGTATTTATGTGTACTTGGCTGCCTCATGGCAATTATTATGACTATTTAACGGATTTTATCGCATTTCTTAAGATGTACTTGTGGAATGAGACAGAATCTCCGTAATGCACGAATGTATCGAAATCCTATTGCCGTCCTGTAAAGTAGTAAATCTAAAAATACGAGTATATATCGGGTATAAATAGTAAATACATAATATATTACATATTATATATTACATATTATATATTACATATTACATATTATATATTACATGTTATATATTACATATGCGGCTTTTTCCCTCTTTTATTAGCTTCTCTTGTCGCATATCTCAAGTTTCAATTACGCGTTAAGAAACATCATTACTAACTGGTTTATATTATTGTGACTATCACATATTAAGGGAGGTGATGTTTGGTCATTTAAGCGTATGCCGGCATCACTATTCCAGTACATCAAAATAATGCTAATCTCAAATAGTTCCCATTTGCAGGAGGGGTGGGGGTTGTCAACCTTCCTATCGACCATCGTCCGACGTGTATTTAGTCCCCGATGAAGCTGCACTTGACACCTCCGTCAGCATAGAGCAGTCCAAAATATAAAAATTATGAATACCGCCGTGAAGCGATGGCTCTGCTGTAGCATATGTCGCCCGCCCCCCTCTACCCCACTGTACATATGAGTGTATGTACAATAACAAAGGACTCGCCCTAGTGTTTAAAATCAATGATCACTCCAAACATCTAAAACTGTTATTAGTGTACAAACAATCGGAATTACCTGTCAACGCATAATTATAAGTCATCGACTAATAACAGTGCGTTGGAAAATTATTCGTAAAACCTTTAAATAAAGTAAACATTTATGCAACAAGTTTTAGTTTTTATTTGTAATTCTCAAATGAACCTTACTGGATAGACAATACTTGCTACAATTGAATAGATGTTAAGTGCAACAATTGTTTCAATCAAAGTACAGTCTTTGTCAAAAAAAGAATATGAGTTTGTTCAGATTCTTTTTGATGACCTACAAATGTCGGTAACAATAACATGTATAATGTTCAATAATTTAATAAATTACAAAAAAAAAAAAAATAGTTACAAGTCAAAGATATCATAGATTTAGATACTTTAGTCTGTTTACAGGAGATGTATATATACATTATTTTTGCTATAACTAAAGCTTTATGTAAGTGGCAAAAAAAATATTTGCTGAATATTGAGATCTGAAATATTCATTGTTGTGTCTCTTTAACGGATATAATCGTGTTTCTTTAGATTTTCTGGTGGAATAAATAATAAATGGATGAGAATATATATATATATATATATATATATATATATATATAATAATTTAAAAAAACAATATTATAATAGGACAGCACAAGGATTGACATATTCGTTCATGACAGTGATTCTGTCTCATTCCACAATAAAATCTAAAGAAACGCGATAATGTCCGTTAAAGAGACACAACAATGAATAACACACGCGTAAATATACGAAAGCAATGTCTGAAAATATTAAGGATCAGGATTTATTTTACTACCTACATTAAATATAAAACAAGCTGGTCCCATAAACCTACTAAAAATAAAGCAATTAATTGATATTATTTAATGGGTCATAAAACACTGGAAAAAATAGAAATCTGAAGATTGCGTATGATCTCGTACACCTTTTATTGAAGTGGCTGCAGCAGATTCAGATTATTGAATGTATACTTGTACTGTTATCTACGTATTCCTGCATGTGTAAAAAATATATCGCAGTATATTGGCCCGAGCTATTTTCGCGGCCGACTGTACCACGCCCAAAGTATGCGCTCAGGTGCGTAACCAACTAATTAATTTGAATGCCCGCATTTGATTACACAAATCAAATGGTTTCGTTGTGTGGGGGGTGAAATGAGAAATCGCTAAGAAATTTCGTTTGTCACGTTCTGGCCCATGTTTCCGGTGCTGTATTTTTCGTAGGGCTCATTATTGGGCATGCAGCGTAGAGTTAGGTGATTTAGACAGGGGAAGTATTTTCACTAAGAACCGCTGAATATAATTTGACGAATACTTTTGCTATACTACACAGGTGAAACAGCAGTTGCAGTCCATTTGGCCACTACGCCCAGGCTCTTACTACAAAACACCACAATATAGTCCTCACCTCATTCGACCATTTCTCAGTCGCCTCATACTCGTTGCAAAACGTAGACCTCAGGCGGAAGCAAGTCAATACCAAACATAGAAAAACATTTTTTTTTATTATATGTATTAGCGATTACGCTAACACATTTGGTAAAATGCATTGATATTCTGTGTCCATAACATTGAGCAATACACAACTAAGCTTGTTTTTGGGATCCTTATTGCGATAAATCTGATCTTATAATATTTTTTATTTAGCTATCAAAAGGTGATAATGATGTCTGGGTTCTCATGTATTAGCTAGTGCATTCTTTTGAATTTCTTTATTTATTTCTAATTTTACCATAAACATTATTGCCATTTCTAACTCAGCACGCTCTATGGTGCCGTAGCATCACCCCTCAGCACAGGTGTCGTCGATTCACACGCAGAACCAACGCCCGGCTTTATGATATCTCCTTTTTGTTCAATAATTAGATTGCCCACTCCGTGATTATGTTGTCATGCTCATTGAACAATGTACACACTTATTTGTTATGTCACTTCCATTGTAATTAAGCTCTACATGTTTATTTATGACTAGTAGACCAGGGTGGAAACAAGTGGCCAGCAATCTCAAAAAAGACTAGACTAGTAAACAGTATACTGTATTGCAGCGGAACCGGGGCAGCACGAACGAGAAGGTACCTCTTACGCTCAGTACACCACTGTCAGTGACAGCTATGTGTCGCGTTCTGTGCCGTTGGTGAGCTACCGGTAGCCGATTGTAGCGGAAAAAGTGAAGGAGGGCAAAATTCTTCATAACAATCATTGGGATGACCGTGGGCGTCGGTGGACACCAAAAACAAACAAGTGCTCGAATGCACACTTATCATAAGAAAAGGAAACCAAACTTATGCGTCCATAATTATTTAATATCTCTATAATCTAAAAAGAAAAAAATGATGTCCTAAGCTTACGCGAATATTACTCATTACAGTGTAACTTCTTTTACGGATTTTATCGCGGTTTATTTAATTATCTAACTAGCCTATCGTTTCAGAAGCAGTTGAAGAAGAAGTACCTATTTACACAAACAGTATTTATTATATAGACATTATAAGTACTGTTTGCGTTAATCGTAACAACTAAATAACTATAATTCTTCGGGTACCTTTAATAATTTGTGACATCTGGACACCTGTCATCTCAGTCCGCCCGTGACCAGGCTTTAAAGCTTTTGAAACGTTGGTCTAGTTAGATCCGTAAAAGTAGTTTTATTGTGATTAATTATTTAACAAAAAACTAACATAAAAACAAACACAAACGTTTCCACAATTGGTCTTGTCTTGACGTTTGGAATTAAGGTCAGAGTAATAGTAGATAACAGTCCAGCATTTCGTCCGCACATTGAATATTTTTTCCCACGAACCGTTCAAGCCTCAGCCACCCGGCCACAGGTCGGCAGGTACTCGTCATCCTTAGACATCGACAGGATCATATCACAACTTTTAAGCAATGTGTATGCTTCACCGGGGTGACGTCACGAGTTTTGATCCTATGTCTGTTACCCATCTTCACGACCAAGTCTTTCTAATTACTTGACAGTTCCCATTCTAATATAAGCTGAGCCCTGCGGTTTATCCCTCGTAACATGTATGATTAGTGAATCATTAACTTTTTTCGTATATAAAATATTAGATATTTGGTATATGAAATAGTAATTATATCTATATTTGTGCCAAATTTCATCCAAATCTGATCAGCAGTCATATTATGCGAGTGTGTACTTACTGCGCACAATCATCGACTAAGTCTACCTAACTACTGATGAGAGTCTCACGTCTCGAACCGTCAAAGTACTTATTTAGGTTTTATGAAATCTGCTTAAATAACTAGTTTTAATAAATGGTGGACAAACAGATCGTCCATTAATTTTATGAATTCGCTTATCTAAAGGCGCCATCTCTTTATACTTCAATTAATGATTTTATAACATTTGTTCCTAGTTTATTAGAGACCGTCCGGGCTTTGCAGGGACAATCGTTGATTCACAAAAATGTAAATATAATGTATATGAACTTATCATGGTAATGATGATTCAATGTCATGGTAATGACAACGAAGTAAATTCATGACAGAACAACGTCTGCCGGGACAACTGTTTGTCAATAATTTCTGCAGCTAGACTTTGATATTTTTTTCACAAGTTTGGTTATACTATCGAAGTGTCACAATGAGCAAAACGTTTTATTAAATGTCATATTGCCCTATACCCATCACATTTAATGTAGGATTATAATGGTAAAATATACTTATCGGTCCAATAGTTTCGGAGGCTATTCAATGCAAACAAACAAACTTTCAAACGGGCAATCAAAATATGTATCTCCTTTATAATATTAGTATAGATAGGTACATTCATTTCCTATTACAAACTGTTTATATTATTGTGTTCTTACACACAATCTTTCCGCGACTTTCAAATTAGACTTACACGAATAGATCTCTGCCACGTCCTCGCGTGGAACTCGGGGGTAGCATGTATGAATTAGAATTATTTTTCAACTTTTTCTGCCTATCCTGATGTCTTAACATAAGTTAGCTAATCATTCATGTAGTCAAACATCTGTGCGTCACAAGTACAATGTTAGTATTCAATTTCTACTGTATGCAATCGCTCTTATATAGTTTACAATGTAACCCAATCGCGAGTCCTAACTACACACGTCGTAATGTAACGACGTTTACAGCGGAACTAAATACGATTTGTGGCGTCTTTTATCGTCCAGTACTGCAATAATCAATGGGATTATCTGTGAGTGTGGCTGGGACATTATGCTAATTATTTCTTTAACGGGCTTGGCTCACCGTGTACCCTCACCCCCGCCACTGCTGCTCCCGTGTCACTATGGATCGACTGTGGCACCTACTATGAACACATTGACATGATCGCGGGGAGTCCGAAGGCAAAAGCTAAAACTGTCTTAGGACCTGCAATGAATGTAATCAGAAATGAAGTAGTAGGAAGTAATTCCAATGTATCTCCTTAAAAAAAAGGTGACAGTTCAAGGTTACAATGACTTATACAAGCCGATAAAAGAGAGGGCAGCCTGATGACGCCCAGCTGCTATGCACCACGGAGATGTTAAAAAAAACTTTATTTAATGACTTTATAACTAATTTGCTTTTGCTCAAGCTGTTTTTATGTCTGAGTAAAACCGTATTTTTCCAATAATATTCTGACAAAATCTGTTCTGATAAAATCTTTTAAATTCATGGAAGTTACCTAGAAGCTGTCCACGAGGTCGCCATAACATATTACCACATTAACACTATGGATGTTGATGTAACGGTTCTCTCGTTATGCTACTACCAAATAGTGCGATGCGCAGTTTGTTCGGACTCGTTTAATTCGGCCGAGCAGTCACAAAAAGGTAAAGGCACTAATTTATAGCTAAAAAGTTTACTTTTAAAATTGCCATGGCCGGTAAGGAATCGGGCAACGCAAACAACCAATTTCTAGCCCATCTTTCGCTAAACGGTCGCCCACCACGGAAAGAAATATGAAATTTGTGTACGTACTTTAAATTTATTGATATAGTAGGTATAGTAGGATTCCGCGAACTTCGGTTGAGATACTGAAAATATTTGGTATATATATCAGATACATCGACTGCAATCTCGAGTAATATATAACTTATCGTCCCAAAAATACAATTTACTTTTATTATTATAATTTACGTAAACTTCCCTTAGGCTAGATATTCCGCAGCTAAAACCGCGGCGCACAGTCAATTAGATGACACTTGAAGTCATAGCCGTCGCATCCAGTACGGTTTCCGTCTGGAGCGCTCGGCTGCCGACCTATTGACCTACTTGACGCACCGGTGGACGGAGGCAGTTGAGACCAAGGGGAAGGCACTGGCCGGGTATGGCATAAAGCTATGCGAGTGGATCACTAGTTTCTTACAGATCGCAGCAACAAGGTCATTGTCGACGGAGCATGCTCGGACCTTGAATCTGTTAATGCTGGTGTTCCTCCACAAGGGTGTATTCTGCGTTCCACGCTGCTTATTCTGCACATCAATGATATGTTACAAAACAGCGGCATTCATTGTTATGCGGATGATAGTACTAGTGATGCACTATACACTGGCCGCACCAATATTTCCCAGGAAAACGTCACGAAGTATCGGAAACAAATTGTGTCTGAAGTCAAGCCTTTATTGACGAAAGTCTCGGAATGGGGCCGACAAAATTTAGCCCAATTTAACCCCAAAAGATACAACTTCGCGCGTTTACCGCTAAAAAAATCCCTTCTCCGTATTGCCTTGCTTCGAAAATACCCCCTAATATCCTCAGCTAGTTTAGGGATTCTTGGAGTCGATATATCGAGCAACGTTCAATTCCGCGGCCATTTGGAGGCAAAATTAGCGTCCAAGAAGCCGCGTGAGCTCAATAGGGCGAATGAGTACTTCATGCCACATCATCGGCTGCAATTATAAAAGGCGCAGGTCCGACCGCATATGGAGAACTGCTTTCACCTTTGGGCTGGTGCCCCCAATGGTAGCATTACGAAGAGATGTATCGCTCTGCATGTTCTACCGCATCTACAATGGGGAGTGTTCGGATACATACCAGCAGCGGAATTCCACTCTTAGTACATAACATCGATCTAGAACCAACTGCGACCCTCGGTACTTCGGAACCGATACGATATGGGGTCCTACAAGAAATTCATTTTATCTTAAAGGACGGTAACACACCCGCATAACATCGGTCATGCGCATGTCTATGGGCGGCGGTAGTTACCGACCTCCTGCTCTTTTGCTCCTTATTCTATAAAAAAATCCAATCCTTCAGTGAATTCAAAAATTTCGCAGTCACTTGGTACCTCGTGACACCTCTACAGAGGCGGCTGATGGCATCCAGTTCAAGTGTGTACTCGGCTCACACGCCACACACAACCATGGCGTCCTACACTGGGTGCTGTCTATAACCAAATTTTTCGCAACACGAAATAAAACGTACGCATAGTGTACGTTTCGTACCTATTAGGCATTCGTACTACTATAATATGGCGATATTTCTTCGTTTTGGTCCTTTGATCTGTGGAGTAACATAAGGTTCTGCTTGAGCAGGTGGCTCAAAGTGGCTAGTGTTTTAAGAGAGAGACCATATCCGTTAAACTTGGCGCGGGTGTTATATACACAGATATCAGCACGTTTGCAATCACTTAACTCTTCTCTGATCGATTTCGGCTGTCTCAGACACATGTAGCATATGCGTCCGTGGCCGTTACAAAGAACGATTTAAAATATAATTACTGCGATGGAACGGTCAAAGGTCGACTGCGGTCGTGTAATCGCGTGCGATTGAATTTTTTATTCAATAATACGTGAATTGGGCAGTTCGGTTAACAAGCCCGAAAACGATTTCGTTTTGTACCGAATTATAAAACACATGGCGCTTTCTTGAGGGAATGTTTTTTGTGATATTTAAACGCATTTTAACAACACAGGGCGCAGGTGTAAGGTTGGATTTAAAAACGTTAACCACAAATATATATTCAAAAAGAAAGCTCCTTGAAACGACTCTTAATGCTGATCCTCCACAAGACGGCCTTAATAAAATGACAGCAATAAAATCTCTTACCAAAAGGCGAAAAGCTGCTACAGTCAGCGAGGAAAAATCAGACAATCCCACCCACGAGCCCACCACTGGGAGTGTGCGTACAAGGTGAGGAATCGTATTATCTTACAGGAGCTATTTGCCAAATACAGAGAATTATCGAACGTTTTGTCTACCTCATCCCTCACCTCCGTACCCTGCCATACTCAAAAAGCACACAGCGCGCCTGCATAGACATTCATGCCACTTGCAGACTGCAGTATTAGGTTTTTTTATGGTATATATGGTATATATAAAAGGAGGGCAGCGCATCGACAAAATTATGCTAATGTTCATGGGCGTCGGTAGTCGTTGAAAGGCTCCAATTTCTCGTTTGTCCCTTATACTATAAGAAATGTACATAATTTGACAGTTGCACATGTTTTACTAGAGTTTTATACGGCACATCGCTTTTTATTTTATTCTGTTAGATCGTCCTCAGTCACTGCAGACACCGCAGACACGTGACCAGATAAATATGTCCCCATTTACTCTTGAGCACTTCAGTCGCAACACAATTAGCACAACTACTTTCACAAACTATGCCTTATTGGCTAGGTCAATCATCCTTTATTTTAGTATGAGGTAGTGCATGCATCATGCATTTAGGTCGAATTGGGCTGGCACGACCGGGGAGGTATCTCTCGTTCACTTGATACTGCCCCAAAGTGACAGCTACGTTGTCGCGTATAGTGCCGATTGTGATTAGCTACCGGCGGTCACTCATTAGAGGAGACGAAGAAAGAAAAACAACGTTTATATATGTCAACATTTGTCAAATGACTCCGACTGGCCGCGCCCCTTCCACCATAAACAGAACTTAATAATCGATCATACCAACCTACGTTCCACAAAACACGTAACCTGTTAATAAGTGATTACATCAAAAACAGCCCCGTCGCGATACGGATTAATTAAATTAATAGTTCCCGGTTGCGATATTAATGACGAGCTATGAAAAAAATCGTAGATGTAGATAACGCAGCAATAAAACGCCTCCCCTCCGCGTGCGGGCGCGCTGCGCCGTTTGTGCCGCGGTTTTATTGTTATTGTCATGTTCATTATTTTTTATTTATTTATTCAATTATGGAATTTGACTATTGAAAATTTACTTGAAATTTTACGCCGGCATTAGCTACGCGATGTGTTTTACCTTCCCGTCGTGCCACTAGATTTTTCCGGCTGCTCCTTTTTTCGTCAGCATAATGGTCGTCTACTACTCCACCGAGATAGGTCTATTTATAATCTGTGGTCGGAGAATAGGAAATGGTCCAAATTATTAAATTATAATTTAAAGCCTTTCTTAACTTATAATTATTGATCTTTAGCAGTGTGTTAAACTTTTATACGCATGCGACTAAAATGTGAGTGAGCAAAAAAAGTATTTGAATTAGTGATGTGATGTATTTTATGTTTGTAATTAAGCACATCTCACAATTATCAGTTTTTTACTAATAGCTGGTCTGCACCAAAAGATATTGATATTTTTGTGTAAATTGTGTCAAAGAGCCCGCACCCTTACCCGCATGACGCGGATGTGTCGGACTGGACAGTGCACGTGTAGATAGCAATCAGGACCACAATTGCCGTTCTTATGGGAAGGTTTATTAAACACAAAAAATAACCGCCGGGAGTTATTGGCCTGTTGTTTTTTTTGTAGGTTCACTGGTTTATTTAAAGGGTCTAATGTATGGGTTACTACCTACTTGTATGTGTTGATTGTTGTTTTTATTGGATGGGATTACAGAACTGTGTTATATGAGATAACTCCACCCCAGTCATGTAAGTGTTCTGTGTATTACGAAACCATCGGCATTACCTCTGAAGTTTTTTGAACTTGCAGAAGATGACTGCAGAACTTGTGGAACTTCATCTGTATTACTTTTGCAAGGCCCATTATTGAGCAATACAGAATACATAAACTTGTATCTATCTGTATTATAAAACAAAGTCCCCAAAAGCTGTCTATACAGCTTGTATAGACAGCTTTTACAGTTATCGATTTTCTCAACTCTACTGGCCGGATTTTCATTCGGTTTTCAACTTTTTTATAGTTTAAGGGGGCAAACGAGCAATCGGAGCCTTTTGATGATTACCGACGCCCATGAACATTTGCATGATTGTTACGCAGATATGTTGCCCTCCTGTCATCACCCCCAATGGGCCACCGGCTACTAAATCATATATGTATAGAGGGCTTCCAATGCCAAACTCATCCATGAATAGAACGCTTCCTGAGGAAGGTTTTAGTGTCCAGTTGTCTCTATTATTCACGAACGAAGCCAGGGCGGATCGCAAGATTTAAATAAAAAAAAATCTGTACTAAAATCTGTGTTCTCACAACAGTGTAAATTTAAAATCATAAGAAAAAAACATCACAATCGAAAAATACAACCAACCCTCTGAATAAATATCCATCTTGTCAATAAGGGCAATGAAAATACAAATTTATAAATCAATCTCATTACAGACAATAAAGTAATCTCACTCTTATACACTTAAACTTAAAGCATTGAATACTATAATATATTATATGAGATTGCACGTTATGTTGGTTACTTCATGCAGAGTGTGGAAAGGTGTCATCTGCATCAATCTTAGTCGAATTAACGCATTCTTGATGTTTGACGGCGCTGTGTAAAGTAGGACTTGACAAATGTAACAGAATAATATTGAGAGTTGACATTAGTAACAGTCACTTAACAAAGCTGAAATATTGACGCGATTTATAAAACATTGAAAGTGATCATTAAGTTTACTTTCATAATAATAATCGTAAAAAGCTTATACATGAAATGCTAACCGTAAAAGTTAGATAATAGACAATTTTTCTGTATTTTTGTACTGCCCATTGTACGGGGCAAAAGAGTAGTCCGAGCCATTGAATAATCAACACACATAGACACCAACATTATTTTAATGCAGACGGTCTTATTTCCTCCCCTGAAAGCCACCCCTCGGCCACCTGAAAGTCGTAACTGCACACATAATACCGTCGTAAAGTGACCCCTACACTGACGCGTTTCGTGCGGTTTGTGAGTAGCTGGTGTCCTAATGTGGGGCGGGGGGAAAGGAGGGCAACGTAGCGGCATAGTAGTAAAGTGGACGTTCATGGGCGTCGGTAGTCGTAAAAAAGCTCCGACTGCTCGTTTGCCCCCTATTGTATAAAAAAAATCTTAGACGGGGTACATGTTTAAAGACTTTAAAACAAGAACTGCTAGTAATGTAGTTGGTATCATTCTGCTGCTGGTTATTCAACAAAGGGCTCTGGTTGCGGTGCCAGTCCTCCGTCATTACACCTCGAAGCACAAAGGGCACGTAGAGAAGAGCTTCTAATAGCTTCCTTAATTAAACCAACGGTACATTACAATACATTTTACCTCCAATACATGAGCTGTTATTAAAACTAACTCCTATAGTTTCGGAGGGGATCCAACTTCCTACACGCACTTTGAGAGAGACAAAAATAGCGACATAAGTGTAAATATTAATGCGCACTGTCAGGGTAATAAATGATTTAGTCCTATTAGTAGTAATTTGGTGTAAATTTGATAAATAACACGTGATTATTGTACAAGCGAGCGCCATATGGACTGAATTTCGTTAAGTATTCGTTAGTTTGTGAGCGTTAGTGATTTATTGGCTAATCACCGGCTGCTTAGTGGCCGAGACTTTAAGCCTAGGGACCAGAATTCGTGTCTAGACTTATTTGTGTATTGATTATTTTTATATCATAGTAATTGTCATCAGATATTCTCACTGACTATTCCAGTCAGTGAGAATATCTGATGGTAAACCCAGATAAAAAGCAAAAGTCCGTCCAACATTTTTCTGTGCGAGGCCGCCAGTCGAGAACTTTGCTTCCCCAACGGCTATCGGTTCTGCGAGCAATGTGGCCTGCCCACTGCCTCTTCAGCTTTGTGATACTCTGATCTATGTCTGTTTTCTTGCATATTTCCAAATTTCAGACCGATATGGTCAGGGCGCAGAGAAATACTAAGGATAGCTCTTTTCATGGCAGGCACGCCGAGAGGCACTGAACTTGTTTCAAGGGCCCATTTTTAGCGGCCAAGTCTCAGTTCCATATGTCACACTGGTTGAACATTTTCGGCTTAAGGCACTTTGGTATTTTGGACGAAAAGACCTCCTTAAGCTTCCCGAAGGTTGCCCATCCGAGATGAATTCCACGATCGACTTACATCTTGAAGTTGGATTTACCTCTGGACAGCTTCCACCAGATACGCGTGCTGATCAACAACTTCAAGAAGTGAGTTCCGTAAGCTGGTACAGACCACGTGAATATTGGACATGACTTTGTCTATTCTAAGTTCATTCTAAGACCTATCCGTCGGGAAAGACTATTGAGGTCTTCGGAGACCTCGATCACTGAAAGACTTGAGCTAGACTTGAGCTAGACTTGAGCTAGACTTGAGATAGCTGATGCTCGGACATGTTGCTCAAGTCTTCCGGCGTTTCTGCTATGACCACGATATAATCGTGAAATCGGCTCCTCTCTTATACATCTTGCTCCCGATATTGATGCGAAGTATTTCCAGTTCAGAAACTTGAAGACATCTTCCAGTGGAGCAGTAAAGAGTTTCGGAGAAATTACATCTCCCCGTCTCACACCCTTCTTCAGCTGAACTGGCTTCGAACTCCAATCCTCTAATCGGATCAATATCGTGGTTTTCTTGTACCAACATTTCAGCTCTACGATATATTGATAGTCAATGTGGGCCCGCTATAATGACTGGAACACCGCCCATGTCTCAACTGCATCGAAGGTTTTTTGGTAGTCCACAAACGCTAGACACAAAGGACGATTATACCGACTTCATATAACCCCATGACGTCCCATCGCAAGTTGTCTAAATATTCTTCCAACTCTAAGAGCTTTTCGTCGGACGGGAGAGTGCGATAGAGAGGGCCAGGTATTGTCAAATATTGGCCCGATCCCCTCCGGGGATTCTTCGCACCCCCTGTCCCTCCGTTGCCGAGTCCACTGCCGTAGACTCGGGATAGCAGAGCTGTCAGGGACTTGGCGCCGTGGTTCATGCTGTTCTTCATTGGGTGTTCTAACCTAACCCCCGCGCCTGGCGAGCGTATTAAAGATCAACAGTTTGGGGCAGAACTTGGCATAAAGACGCTGCTGCCCATCCTATGTCGGTGTTTTCTTATTCCAGCCATCTCGGAACGGTTCGACCGCCGTTCATCGGTCGAATGACTGCGCTGGTCAGTGGGTGGGTGGTGGTTGTGTCGCCATTTCCCGACTCCTATTCACTTGTATTGTTGACATTTTAAAAACCTTAAGGTCAGTCGTTAGCGTCGGAACCCGCGGAATAAATCGCCACGTCACCAACTGAGCCAATCTCTCGTCAAGTTACTGTTTTATATACTTTTTTCCAAACTCGGTAACGCAATATATGGCCAAATGAATATCAAAACAACACAACAACAACACATAGCTCCACCTCACGAGGCAGACGTTCCCTTTCTTCTTCTACATCCATTATTTTCGTCATACAGAAATGCCGTTTCCGAAGACTTGACACTGCATATAGGTAAGTGATCATTTTCATTCTGCCCAAAATTTTCTGCAAGAAGAAAGGTTACATTTTCATCCCGGTCGTCCCGACTCGTAAACCACACGAAACGCGACGGTGCACCCACCACGTGACGCCAATATTTTATGAGTAGGTACTCCGTATCACCCAATATGTTTTATAATGTATAATATGATGCTTTTTCCCGAAGTACACTGTATAACTGAACACGTGTATAATTTGCATAGAACTGTATAAACAGGACACGCTCGCGTTTTTATTGTTCGCCCATATGTCTGGTCACACGACAATTTATACGTTTGCGGTTATTTGGAATGATTTAACATAATTTAATGACAAAAACAAAGAATAATTAATAAGTAACCGTATATTTGTATAAGTCTAAAATCTTGACATACTCATTACTAAGTAATTCATTATCTCACATAACATAACAATTGTTTTCATCGAGAAGAAAAAATGTAATGTTATATATATGTAATGTTTTCGTATAGGTACACCTATACGAAAACGAAAAGTTGAGATTGAGTTTACGACACAGCTAGGACTCTATAAGTTCATGCATACCTTAATTATAAATATCTCAAATACCACGTGATGTTATTGCAAGTTGTTCCGTGTACAACTTACTGCTGAAGATGAACCAGGTGCCTACTCTAACGTCTCCGTTAATAACTAATGTTGCCGCATTTTCAACAGTCACACAGTTCTATGTAAATGTATTGCTATCCAAATAGGCAATAAAAATATTTACCCTTTCATTTAATTTTTATACATATAAACCGCTAGATAATTTTTAATATAAAATTAGCTAGCAATTATTTAATTACTTAAAATTAATTAATTTTAATTATATATTCACTACATAATTTTAATGGCTACTATTACCGACCACCTGGAGCAAATTATTACTACGTTTTGATCTATAACTTCTTAGCCTTTCTGTTTGTTTTCACTATCTATTATTCTTTTAACCAACTGCGTCAAAGGTATGGTTTTAATTCGAGCGTAAGTACATACTCTTATAAGGTAATTTCGTCTATACCGAATGAGTGAAACTGGTTACGTTAAAATGTACTTCAAGCAGTCAGGTTTCATGTTTTTCAATATTGATATTGGAATAATGAAAAACATAAAACCTGACTACATTAGAATGATTTTATTATGGGTAGGTATTAGGTAATTGAAATGCATAAGTTTTTATTTATATAAATAGTAATTTCTGCTTCATTCACGATACATTTTTAAGAGGTATTGCAACCGAATTGAGCCGGCACGAGCAGGGATGTACCTGTCACTCACATAACAAAAGTGTTAGCTATGCCGTCGCGTTTCGAGCGGTTTATTAGCAGTCGGTAGCCTATTGGAGGATAGAAAGAAAAGAGCGCAGCGCATCTGCTATACTACAATAACGCGGATGTTTGAGACGCCACGTCGGTAGTCATCGAAGGCTCCGCTTGTTCGTTCGCCTTCCAACACTATAAAAACCTTACTTGTATTTATACAGATATAATAAAAAATTTATTTATGTAGGTTTATTATGTTATGTATATCATTTAGGTTCATTATGCGTACTGATTATAGGTACTCGTAAGTGCATTGCATCGGTGGGGTATAAAATACATAAATAAAATATAAAAACATTGCCGTGTATTGTTTTTTTTTTGTTTGATGCTCTCTTTTATTTGTAAGCTTCTTTTATGTACTTACCTTCCGTATCCGCTACTAATTCTCGTTATAAACTTTGATGGTTTTGCTGGAAGAGATATTTAATAGAAATAAGCACATCTATATAGATGTGCTTATTTCTATCTATATAGATGTGGTTATATAGGAATAGTATATAATATTCCTATATTTTAAATTAGATATAATAAATTTTATATATGTACATAAAGAATAAATAAATAAAAAACATTAGAAATTACCGTTACAAATAATTACTACGAGTACGATGTATGATTAGTACATTACACGAAACATATGCCAAAAAATGGTTCAACACACCGGTTGTGCGACCAGCTCATGAACTGGCCACACCAGGGATTCGGATGTGAACCTGACCTTATTGCACGACCCCGTCGTCGGTGGGGGCAGTTCTAGGCTCAATCTCACTCAGAACCGGCGGTGGCAGTGCGTATATGCTTTTCCCGCGAAACCAAGAAAATAAACAATAAATAAATGCCAGAAAGAACACAAACAATATCTAATAACTCTAGTTATTTCTAGTCTATCTTTACGAGATCGATTTTCTAAAAATCAACTAAACGGGTTTTCCTGCGGTTTTCATTCACAGATAGATCTATTCTCGAGGAAAGCAGAAGAAAGACAATTTATCAGCCCCTATTATTAGGTGGGGCGGATAGCTAGTTTTATTATAAAAAACGTATCCAAAAGCAGCTGTCTGTCTGAATTTATGTATATATTAATGAAATCCTCATTAATATCTACTCAACGGAATTTCATGTTATTTCACCCATGGCCTTGGCCATACTCTAAGGGGGAAGTCGCATGAAAATCTGTTATCCGTAGACGTTTAAGACTAAATTCTTTACCGGAGACATTTACAAGTTTTAGTTTTAAGATCAGACAATCCGGCCCCTGTTATTCACGGGCAAAGCCGGAGAGGGTTGTTAGTACCATATAAAAGCCTCAACAATACAAGGTTATGTCTTGCGGATTTTCATGTTTGATCTTTCGACTCCCATAAACTCGTGCACAACTGAAGCCTACTTGCGTTACTCTTATTTACTTACCATAATTGTTGTTGTTTACTCCTCTAATGCAACAGATTCCATGAGATAGACACAATAGAGTTGAGGTAGAGGGAGAATGCGTGAACACAAAATGTGTATGATCTAATACTCCGGTATGTGTATGATCTAATAATAAAATTGAGACGAGAGATCCGCCCCGATCGTGCCGGCCAACATATCAATGCACCTTTTACACCTTTGACAATACAAGATGTGCGAAACGTCTCCGGTGACATTATAATAACTTCTTGTTCTCGTCTTTGTGCAAATTCGTTATGCTTCGTTCTGTGTGTGGTCGGGTGTAGCGTGGCCAATGGCGCCGCAAAATGTTTATCAATGTTTTGTTATTGGGTGGGCCGTTGGGCCTATTCAGATGTGGCCTTACATATTTATTGCAGAAATCCTCAATATTTAGAGCACATGAAAAGTTTTCAACGCTGAAATTAATCAATTTCGTAACAAATAACAGTACACTGACAAAAACTGCCTGTGCTTTATTTGTGCGGGCGCGTCTGAGCGTTGCCTGTCTCCATCTGTAATTCCACTTTTGTTGAATATAAATAGTTTATGGTGACGTGCAGTACATGGTTCTGGTGACGTGCAGTACATGTATGTCGACGCCTTTATTTTATAAAACTTTACATTAACATGAAGTTAAGTTATTTCTTAACCAACTTACAGGTTTTACTGAATCAGGTATCTGAGTTTTTTGATATCTGTAGACTAAAGATCATCTGCATTTCGGTGACTACTGATTTAGACATATAAATTATCAGCCCCTATTGGACCACTGCTGGACATAGGCCTATTTCAATGAACGCCAAGACGACCTCCTGCTACTCGCATGCATCCCGGACCGGCTACTGCACGGAGATCGTCTTCTCACCTGGTGAACGGTCGACCAACACTTCGTTTTCCTTAACCGGACTCCATTCCAGAACCTTACTGGCCCATCTGCCATCTATTCTTCTGAATGTGTGACCAGCCCGTTGCCACTTCGACATCGCTGTAAAGCTTCCAGAACGGCCCAGGTTTCGACAGAGTCAACGCTTTTTCATAGTCCACAAAGGCAAGGTACAGCGGCTCAATGTCTTTTGTACTCTCATGTGTCTTTTGTACAATTTGCCTTATGGTGAAAATATGGTCCACGGTACTAAGTCCTCTACGAATTCCAGCCACCGGTGGCTGGAATTCGTCAAGCTTTGTGGTGAGACGATGATTCTTGAGAATAACTCGTAAATATGTCCAAGAAGTGAAATATTATTTATAAATTTGTTATATATCTCTAGTTATGACCTTAACGAAAGGTTTTTATATACCTAAATTTTTATTTTATTTTATATTTATTAAATAATAAGCCCTTTTGTGCGTTTGAGTGCTTGCAAATGCTGTTCCTTAAGGACCTTCACCAAAACAATATCGGGTCATGCGGAGTGCCACAATTAGACGATTTTAAAATTATAAAACCTATTAATGTCTTAACTATACACGAATGTTACTTATCACAATAAAGCTGCTTTTACGTGGACCACCCGTGACCAAGGTTGCTGTAAACCTTCTGAAACGTTGGGTTAGTTAAATAATTCAATAAACCGCGACCAACACCGTAAGAGAGTGTTTTAATGTAATATGTAAAACCTATAGTCATATACCATCAGATGAATCGAAAATCTTTGCAAAAGTAATATTGATGTTACAAGTTCTCGCGAATGTCATCCCGGAACATTACAATTACTACTTTAACGAATTTTATAGCGGCTTTGTTACTCATTAATAAAACTTTCGTGTCAGATGTTACACAGCAACCGTGGTCATGGGTGGGCCGTCATGTATCCTGACCATTATAATACCAGAAAAATAGCCAAAGATTTATAATTACTTAGTTGTTCAGTTTAGAGTATCTGAAACGTCGGGATTGATATTTTAATTACTTTTTTTTGAACTTGTATAAAAATATAAATTATTAAATGATTGATCGAATGAGCTATTAGGAAAACATGAAAAGAAACAAGTTCAAATAAAGAACAACCTCGGCACCATATTTATTCAGGCTCAAGCCGAGTTCAAAAGCAAGTGCTAATCTTGCTTAATCCGCCTAAAAAATAACAAGAGCGTGCTCTATTTCACTTAGCCCCTAACACAATAAGAGTTTAAAACATATTTTTAAATCCCAATACGGCCCCATATTTCACCCTTCGGTGGTTCCGATGAAATGGTCTAACTTTCAAAATGTATCATAAGTGCAAATGGCGGGTGGCACACCGAGACTTTTTTTTGGTGATTGAATAAAATAATCTGTACCCAACATGTTCTTATTTTAAGATAGGTCTATGTTTGTTTGTACTCATATATCTAGATTAACATTATGTACTCTATCTAGCTCGATCGACTTTAAAATCTGTTAGATATTAACGTGCGTGATTTTGAAAAAAAATACATTCGTCTTGATAACGCGAGCATCATTTATATATGTTGCAGCTCAATACATTGGCTACCTGAGTGAATTTTTATGCAGTACAAACCAATTATTACTTTGTGTGTGCAAATGGTAGAACTCAAACTTAAAAAAAATTAAGACAATAATATGATTGAATCTCAATATTTCTGACGAGACATGCTCGTTTCATCTCGTATCAAAATGATACTAAAGAGATTCGATTTCGAAACCCAGTGCAGCCATAACTTATTAATCTGGACGATCTCGCCAAAGTTGATGCCGTTAGAGAGATGCCAAATGTTGCATTCGAAGTCACGATGACTGGCCCGAGCGTGTGCGCGGAGAGAAGTGGGCAGACGTGCGTTCTCTATCGCGTGCATTACAGGCTTGACGGTGACTTGTAAATGTTAAGATGAGTAATATCAACGGTTATAGACCACGGTAGGCGTTATGGATATTTTGGTTTATATTTGTTATTTCTTCTAGTCTCGTTAGCAATTGGATGAAGCTGTAATGGCCTTCTCTTCGCTTTCATAGCACAAGCTTAGGTCCTTAAGAGCACTTTTGTTACGTATTACTTCGAAACAAAATAAATAAAGTAAATTGTAATTGTTCCAACAAAAAAATAACCAAAAACTACAATAGCTGCCGTTAAAAACTGTATGTTAATTAATTCGATATTTCTTGCCTTGTCCAAGTGTAGGTCAATATACGTCGAAACAGTTGGGTAATAAAGCTAATAAAGACAACTCTTGCTTGTGTAACGCCATTCAACCATTTCGTAAGAGGTAATGCTACGGTGTATTGCAGCGTAATCCGGCCGGCACGATCGGGGAGGTACTTGTCGCTCTGATGACACCGCATTAAAACAACATCGTCGGTGTCGTGTTTCATGCGGTTTGTGAGTAGCCGGTGGCTCACAGACGCGGAGGAGAACAACGCATTGGAATAAGTAGTTATGCCGATGTTTATGGGCGCCGGTAGTCATCAGAACGCTCATCAAAAACTGAAAAACAAAAGCCCGACTCCGTAAATTATATGTTTTAATGTAGGTACCCCATGTCACACGCGTAATTAAGATCTCTTTAACGATAAATTCGTTAAAACACAGGAATCTACACTCATACATACATATGCTCGGAAACATTTCCCTCCTTCTGAGTCAGTCAAAAAGTACCGATTGCGCTAATAGTTTCTTTGCTTATGATTTGAACAGGTGAGCTTATTAGGGATAACTCGCGGCTGTTAGCGCAACGCCATCTGTCGAGTTTGGATTGTCGACAGCGATCTGAGATCCTATCACTCACTCGCTCGCTCGCTCGCTCACGAGTCACGTGCGTGCGGTATTATCGCATTAGTTGGCTGGTTAACCAAATTGTATACACTTTACACAATACGCAACAGGGCCAACCTGTACCTGCGTTTGTGTGTCCTGCACCGGGCAGACACGAGCAGCATATTGGTGTTGTTGTTGCATTGCAGACGAATACGGCGGACACTTTTTTCATAGAACAGGGGGAAAACGAGAAATCGGGGCCCTTTTACGACAACCGACGCCCATGAACATCCACATAAATACTATGCCGATGCGTTGCCCTCCTTTCCCCCCTCCCAATGGGCCACCAGCTACTCACAAACCACACGAAACGCGACGCTGAATATGTTACTTTACGGCGGCATCAAGTGGACGAGAGGTACCTCCCCGGTCGTGCTGGAAAAATTCCGTTGCATTGGAGGAAGTAGCGTCACGCACGATGCATGACACTGCCCTTCCCACACGCCCTCGCCTCTTACTGATACGTTACTGCTCCAGGATGATAGTCATGCTTATTGCACTTCGTTTGTGGGTTTACAGAGGCCCATTGAAGGTGACTAATCAAGGAGTTTGCACAATAATTATGCGGATATCCATGAGGTTTCATCAATTGGACGCGACTGATCGACTTCCCTAACTATTAACAATTAAACGTGACCATTAAGAATAGTCCACAAAGAATTGCTGAGGACAGATTACCGTGATCATCAGCCTTTACCGGCCCACTGCTGGGCGTGGGCCTCCTTCTACTGACACGGAGACTGCTGCCACTGCCTTATCTGTAAAGTTTGCACCAAATTTCCGATTTGAGGCGCGTGGTATGAAAATAATGTGAGGAATAAAAGCCTGCGAAACAATAACTGGCAAGGCTCATGCACAATTTCCACTACAAAATCAGCTTCATTCTTACGGAATAAACTCCAGTCGCGTGTCATAGTAAACACACACATTTTTTTAACACTAAATTGTTAAAAATCCCATTGCAGTACGATTTGATGTATGCAACCTCTCCTGGTCAAGAAGTGAGGAGAGATGTTGCACCAAACTCAATTAAATCATTTCTCATATTTGCCATGGAAGATGACGATGATTAATCAATCACGCCCAGCCAATGTGCTGCGTCACGCCATTTAGTACCCGCTCAAGATGCGCATTCCTTCTCATTCGATTACGGCATTAAAGCATTAAAAGTATCGCAAAGTCAGCGTACGAATCCATTTTCCCGCCAATGGCTCCCCGAAAATTCACTTTCCACGAATTAGTCATAATCCATGGCTAATTTATCATGGTGCAAGGGAATGATTTGGAAAAACTTTGATTATCTTCGCCATTGGAACATGACGGTTGAAGAGGGGAATAATGATGGCTCCCGCAACTAAAAGTCGGTGGATTAATGATGATTACCCTTTCTCACTATAAGCATAATTCCCGGCAAAAAGTTCATAGACGTTTATAATTTATATCTGAGTTAAAGCGTAAGTGAAGGTGCCCAGGTCACTGTTCTTATAAGCAATATCCGCGCCTTCATGGAACAAATGAGCAGCTACGACTAAAGAAAAGAAAAAGAAGCGAATATTAGCAGGGAATTTCAATTGACGACGAGACTGCAAACTACCCCTAAGATACCGAGTAATCAAACGAATAACAAATGAAAATCGAATCTTTATACCGCATGGAAAATTGCTTAGAAAAAAATTGCAGAACACAACAAAAACATGCACACAGTAACCTACAGGTTGGCAAACTTCATTAAACATAAAAATCACAGCTTGCACCTTTATAATTATCTATAATCTACATTCCCTATGATTTTGTTGACACACCGTCCCTTATTGCTTCCGTAGAAAATCACATTAAAAAAAACAAGAGACAATCACAAAATTACAAACCATTTGACATCTGACACCGCGAATATTCAAATTAATGCATTATCGATATGAAGGGCGCACTTGACTGGAACAGGGGAATTTTATGACACCTAAATATTCTACATGCTAGCACACAGAATAAATTTACACTCGGTAAGTTAATATAAACATAGCAGTATACAATGAAGAGAGTATTAAACGTTTTTAGGCTACGACATTGCGGGGGAGGCAGGGGTTAAATGAACGGCACGTAATTTACGCGTAAATCAAATTTGACCGGTGGGTGTGTTCCGTTGTCTGACACATATGGCGATGTTTCTATATGACGATGATTGTTCCGTCTCTAAGTGCTTTCGTGTGTCCTGTGACGCTCCAGTGTTCGTGATGGATAGAAATAAAGCTCGCGTTTTAGGGCTGCCCACTTATACGCACGCATAGCTCTCCGGTCCTCGATTGTTTTGTACTTAAGTTTTTTTTGGGGCACGGATAAAGTATAATTTCAAACTGTAAAGCAGTAACAGAGAAGAAAATAATTAAAAAATCCAGGAGCGTCTAGAAAAGAAGTGAGTGATTACGTCAACAGCATGGTAGCCAAGATACCCATTAAAACCTTGCAATTGCAATATTTGTAGAAATATTTTTTGCTTCATTTAGTCCCTCTATACACACCGAACATATTTTTTATTTGTACAAATATAATAAATTTTGGCATTCATTGTTTTAAGTCCGATAAGCATCGGGTAGGGCGCGCGGGCCAATATGGTCTAATAATACGATTTGCATAATCATTTGCATTTTATCTTCGTTATCTTCGTTACCGTATGGCGAAAATAGTACAACCTATGACATTTAATTCAAATATATTCAAAAATAGCATAACAAAATTATACGAATAATAAGGAAGTACTTCAGTTTTATGTTTAATTACATTAACAATAAATAATAAAGCTAATTTAATTTATGTTCATATGTTTACGATGTAAGCAAACATTCCATTCACTGAGCAGGGCGTGTGACAAATTTTATCGAATATTACACATAATTGCATTAAAGAGGTGTTCGGTGTTGAAAGTAAAAATAAATTTGTAGTCCTAAAATCATTTTATTGTTAAATCCTATAATTTTACTCGTTTGAGAACTCTAAAGTAGCTACATATTTTACCAATTTAAAATATAACTTAAAATTTACAAGCTAAATGCTGCAAAACATTTGTAAATATCTGAGCAACCTCTAATGAATAGGAACTATTTCGAGTTCTATTAAGTTACAATAAATATGCCCGTACTTATGTACACGCTTTAGAAGTCTTAAAAAATGAATAATTTCGCGCCTTCTGCGTATATAGAAGAGACGACACTAACAATAGGAAAAAGGTATTTACTATATTGAAGAAAAAAAAGGTATTTACTATATTGAAGAAAAAAAAGGTATTTACTATATTGAAGAAAAAAAAAGGTATTTACTATATTGAAGAAAAAAAAGGTATTTACTATATTGAAGAAAAAAAAGGTATTTACTATATTGAAGAAAAAAAAGGTATTTACTATATTGAAGAAAAAAAGGTATTTACTATATTGAAGAAAAAAAAGGTATTTACTATATTGAAGAAAAAAAAGGTATTTACTATATTGAAGAAAAAAAAGGTATTTACTATATTGAAGAAAAAAAAACATAATGCATTATATTTGTTATAACGCCTTATGGTAACTTTTTTTCTAAAGACGAAAATGTTCACTTTAGCCGACTTCAAGGTGTCGGTTTTTCGTGACGATGTGCGCGCGCATCGTAAAACACACACTTATAATTTTTCCTTAAGACGTCAAAAGAAGTAATGTAAAAATGTTGATATATATGTTTATCTTTAATTTACTGACAGTTGTTATCTAAATGATATTTCTTGGACTAGGTAAAGTAGTGATTAAGTACATAATTTCGGTGGTGGCAAATGATACAGTAGCGACACTTTGGCCACACTCACCCCCTTCTCCTTGAATAATTCACATGTTATGATTTATATAAAAATGTTTTAACTTTTTATACAGAATGTACTACAATAACTGATTAATACCGGCCGGCCGGCTCAGCTGGTAACGTGGTGGTTAGTCCGCGTTTATGTTAAAATCCCGCCTAGGTCATGGATGTTTATATATGTATTATATGTATTTATTAACAAAAATCCCAAATATTTAAAGTGACTTAAATTTGTAAAGAAAATTAAATATATTGTCCGTTGTCTAGTACCAGTACACAAGTCTCACGGTACCCAGCACAAGGCCGGGCTGATGCAGTGCGACAAGTCCACAGATATTATTATTATTATTGTTATTATGATACATTACATATAACGTATAAGTTTCTGCATTGCCTCCTATTGAAAATTGCCTCCTATTGAGAGCCTATTGAGAAACTTGCGTTAAACCTTCTCCTTCCAGATCCACCTGCGGCTCCCCACCATGGTTCGAGCCTTGTTGCGGCGGTGGGGCTAAGTAGCCTAGGGTGAACTCAGGCGAAGCCAATTGAACCGAGGAGGATCTTTGCAACCCTTTTATAAGAAGAGGGGGCTTAAGGATCAGGAGGAAGAATCGCTCTCGGCACTCTTCTTATAAGAAGAAGGGACCTAAGAGCAACTGGAGGTGGCGCTTTTGCGCACGGGACAAGGGGCGAGGATGGGGACCTCACCCCATTGCACTGTCCCAAAGTCGGTGGAGTTGTCCTGTAGTGCTGGGCAGCCCCATCTGTGGAGGTGGAGTTGTGTGGGGCCAACTCCGGCACTATCATGTGCCGCACAGTCCCACACACCACTGGACCCCACCCTGGGCGGGTGAGGGCGCGTAAACGCATTTCCCCGCGTCAACAAAAAAAACAGATCCTCCTGCGGCTGAACTAATACAAACCGTATGATTATATTGTACCAAATCTGTTCGTAATCTCTCATTGAAAATGAAAATGATGAAATCTCATTTTGAATACCTTAACACCGGTTAAATCTTAGCCCTGATGAGAACCGGCATCAAAACATTTACATCAAACGTTTTTTTTCTTTTTCGGAGGGACCTACTAGTGATTGGCGGCGCCTGGTTTAGCCTGAACAGTTCGACTGACATACATCAAACGTAACATTCTTTGAAATATATCATGGGTGTGACGACCCTCGCCGGTAAGAAGCTCCATTTAAATATTCTCCTTTGCATATTACACGCGTGAAGTTTAACAGAGAAAGTTAAACTTCACGCGTGTAATATGCAAAGGGACAGTATATAAAGAGGCTGAGCTACACAATACAAAATAAACTCTAAACATTGCTGTTATTACCAAATGGTTGTTATTTGTATCAGCTTCTATTCAAACTCAAATTGTCGGCCACAAAAACGTATTCACCCCACATTTAAGTCAAACTGCGCCAACACCTGTGAAGTTCACATTTTACTCACATAACACGATGTTGGCCACTTGTTTTAATATTCACACGCTAAACATTAGTGCGACATATTACGTACTGATTTTATGCAAATATGAAATAAAATGTTATTATTATATTTTGTGAAAATTATTTTACAAACCCACTGAAATCTTTGACACGTCTGACGTAGTTGCTTCATACCTGTCTTATGTATCTGGCCGGTCAGAGGGAACACTGGAATTATGTTACGGTGCTATTGTGTGCAGCTTCTGAGCGCCAAGAAGTGGTCCAACCGGTAAAAGACGGGAGTGCTTCGGAATGGCCTCTGGTTGCGTATATTCATTAGGGCGCCTGCAGTTACTTAAATAATATTGGTTCCTCTTGCTGATTGCCTCCTAAAACAATAGAAAATACCAAATTATATGTTATATACATAGTTTGCGATGGACTAACCACTCACCTATTTACAAGTTGCTTTGATTTTAAAGCGTGCCCTATATTTTGTCGCACGTACAACGCCCACCCCCGGGGCAACAATAACGAAGAATTATTGTTTTTAACGTGTGTAGTGTTTTGCGTGAGGATTGTGTCTCCGTAAGCCGCTCCAGCCTTCATTAAACACGTTCGCACTTGTTTGTGCTCTTGTTGTAGTTTTAGGGATACGTATCTAAAGTTAAAGCAAAAAATTTGGGTCCACATTAGGTAGCTGCAATTTGGGTCCATGTTAGGTAGCTGCAATTTTTGGTGTTATGTATCTGTTTACGGCTTGAAGGACAACGAGCATGTGGTAGGTGACGACCGCCGCCCATCTGCGAAGCCTGAGGCTCTATAGCAGTAGGCACTTTCCTTGTAGACGCGAGGTTATGCTCGGGAGCACAGAGGCTAGCAGCTGGTCCCATATCTTTTTTATAGTATAGTCGGCAAAACGAGCAATCGGAGCCTTTCAAAGACAACCGAGGCGTATGAACATCAGCATAATTATTTCGATGCGTTGCTCTTTTTCAACTCCCCCTCCCAAAGGGCCACCGACCACTCACAAAACGCACGAAACACGACAACTTACTCACCACTTTACGGAGGTATCAATTGAGCGAGAGGTACCTCTCCGTCGTGCGGGACCAATTCCGTTACGTAGTCGGAGGTACTGCCATGCACCACGCATGGCAGTACCTCCGACTATGCAGCATGGCACTACCTCTTACAAAAATATTAATAATGTTGAATTAACGCTTGAAGCGCACTTTTGACTTGGCACTATAATAACATACGCTTGTCGCGTAGTGCTTGTAATGTCAAGCTTATGGAGATGATGTATATTTTGCGTACATTTTGAACCTGTTGCTATTGATATCCTTTGCGTAATTGATCACATTCCCTGTCAAATAAGCGGAAGGTGGAGAAGTGTACAACGTATGTATAGAACTTGGAAAACAATGATAATAGGTTGCTCTCGCGGCTAATTATGATATATTTTTGTTACTCATAGTGTTATGGCAGTAAAAACATGACGGTATCAAGTAGCCCATCGTATAGTTGCTCAAAGCGGTTATATTATTGCTTTATTCCAATAAAAAAGGGCATCAACAACGAGTGTAGCATTAACAACAGAGAGCGACAGTATAAATATAGCCGCAGTGTGCGAGCATTATCTACAATGACTGGTGGACGCGGCCCCCACAGTGGGCGAACATATAAATCATTGCTAATACGATTTCACTTCGACATATTTCTGCCCGAACTCCCCTCCGAAGAACATGGACGTTTCAATATTTCATCTATATCAATTTCATGTAGATATCTTTTTTAAACTAGCGTGTCATCCGGCTTTGCGCGGGTAAATTAAAGCTAACAGCCTAAATAAAATTTACATGATCCATTATAAATATAAATACAACTGCTACAGTTCTGTCAAATGGTCCAGCACGATCAGAGAGACCAGACTCACCCGTGTCGTACTAGTGACGTCATCGACGGGATGCTACGTGTGAACAGTTGTTACTCTTATACAAGCTGAATCTCACGCCACCCCGCATGCTAATCTATCGAATCGTCTCAACACACTGAAAGATATAAAATATATGAAGTACTTACATGATATACAATCACGAGAAATTCCAGTGCATTAAAGTAAAAATAAGCACGTTTTATTTAATACAAACTTCAGTTGATCAGAACATTCGAGAATTATTGGATACACAGCAAAATATAGACATCATAAGCCCTGTGTACAGAAATGGTTATTAATAGCTAGGGTCTCTGTTGACACTGCCTACGGCTAGATGGCGTGCATTAGTTAAGTAAACAAGGTTTGAGTCGAGGTTTAATCGGCTATAACGCTCCCTTCAGTCGGTAATTTAAATAAACAAAGTTGTAGCAGTAACGATGGATATAGTGCAGGTTCTACCGTCAATACTGTAAGACTGGAAACAATAATTTGACCGACACCATTTGCTTTATTTTGCAGCAATGTGGTGTCCTTAATATATTGTCACATCTATCATGTTAAACCTTCAGATTTCTCTCTACGTAGGTACTCTGTATATGAGCACGACATTTCTGCAGAACGCACTCCGTCCTAGAGCTTCCTTCATATAATACCTAATTAACTATATATTATATCATAAAAGGAGCTTTGTAGATATAGAACGTACAGTCAATTGCACACCTATCAGTCTAAGGGCTAGTTTCACAAGTGCCAAATAATATTCTATTAAAAAAAGTGTGTGGCAAATTCGTTAAAAATTTCGGTGTCAAAGTTTCGGGTTAGAAGTAATTAATATGAAACATTAGTGTGGTAATTACGAAAATCTCGTCAAATCCGCTGGGAAAGGCATCTCACCCCGATATTAGATGAGGTAGAAACGAGACAAGGCTAGGATGAAAATTTTTGTTAGTTATGAGTTAGATATTCCACAGTTTAGTGAACTATGAAACCGGCCGGTGTACCGGCACTCCTCTGCTCCTGACAACGGCAGTCAGAGATCAGCTCCTAAACTCCGTACAGCGACTGTGGCTCGGTGCTATAAACTCTACAGGAGATGTTCAGTTATGTCACGCTAACGTCACATAAGATTCGCCAGTAGCAAAGACACGTTCACTGTTGTTGGTCAGTTTTTAGATTGTCATTTTGTACTAAAGCCATAATCTTTTGTGTTGTATAATCATAAATCCGAGGGCAAAAATGACAACCAACTGTGGCATGGATAATTACTATTGTTAAAACTAACTGCTTATTTTATCCTTCCCATGATACTCTAAATATATGTTTAATATAATATTTTTATAATATAAATTTGGCTCAGCCTTAGATTTTTTCCATTTAAATTAAGCTGGTGATGTAACTTTTTCTGTCCTAACAATGTCATCGGAGAAGGGAAAATGGTTTCACTGCGCTACATAAAATTGAAATCAAATAATAACTTACAGTATGTATGTGCAGCTTACTTTAAGCCTAGGCAAGGTTGGGTAGACTGAAATACGGTAACAGACAAACATATGCGTAGAACACTTCAATCGAGCGTACAGTACGTAGATAAGTGCTTCGTTGGGAGAGTACAGGCGAAAGGAACAGTTTTCATGAATGTGTTTATGTTTTAAACATATAAACCTTTTTTTGGCTTTAGATATATAATGTTAATTATTGATGAGGTATTATTGCTTTCAGGCGCGAATTCACTATCAGTATAAAATGAATTAATTAAAACCGATTTAAATCTACTGAATGATGAGATTTTTTTATCAAAATCTAAATCAAATGGAATTTAACATCTAAGGATCATTAACGACGTGGTTTCTATGATACGAGTTGTGACGGCGGCCATGATCTTCAGCGAACACGGCCATTACAAGGTGATGTACAAGTCGGGAAAGTGAAGTGGTAAAGTGGCTAAATAAATGGTAGTGATTGCGACACTCATATATAACATGAATAACTCTGCATGTGGGGTGTGTTCACAACTTTACAAGAACAATTAATTTTCCCATTTTTACCTTTCCAATAAAAATGAATCACTTTTCGCCTTACCAGTACAATAAGCCTGCTTAATATCCGTTTGCTTACTTTGATATTTGTACGGAAGCTTAGCATGCGTTGGCGGTCCACGGTATTTGCGTATTGGCATTACGGCTTTCCTGTTCCGCAGTCAAAGGGTTGATTTGAGGCATCAGATTAGCCGGTCAATTAAGAGACTTAGTTATTGTTACTGTGATTGCTTGATGCACTGGACCAAACTATGTGTAGTTCTAATTGACAGGAAATGTTTCGTTCCTATAGTATTGCACAATAATGTTTCGTTCCTATAGTATTGCACAATAATGTTTCGTTCCTATAGTATTGCACAATAATGTTTCGTTCCTATAGTATTGCACAATAATGTTTCGTTCCTATAGTATTGCACAACAATGAGCAGAATTGTAGATGTAGATATATGATCACCACTGTACAATTCGTGTGGGTTGTTTTAACGAGGCAAATGAAGACAATTGAACGATTACCGGGAACGAGACGGTCTTGTAGGAGCTAGTCCATTGCAGCCGAATTGGGCCGGCACTACCGGGGACGTACCTCTCGCTCACATGACACCACAGAAAATTAGCAGCTTCGCTGTCGGGTTTCGTACGGCTTGTGACTAGCCGATGGCTGGATCGAAGCGAAGGAGGAAGGAAGGACAGCACATGGGCATAAAACAATGCGGAGGTCCGCCAGCGACGGCAGTCATCAGGACGTTCCAACAGCTGGTCTGTCCCCTGCACTAAAAAAACTAACATATCTATGGACATTTACGTACGCGTGGAGTTTGTGGAAGTATTACCACGGTTTGGCCTATTTTTACTGTTAACTCGTCACGTGAGGCCCTATAGACATAACTTGAAGCAAGTGTTGCGTGGGCCAGGTGCGCAGACCAGGGAGCATTGCGGCGTTTGGTTAGCGGTCGTGCGATTGCTACATTGCAGCTGAATTAGGCCAGCGCAAGCAGGTAGGTATCGCTAGATCACACAATACCATCAGATGGAAAAGGCTGTGCTGTCACGGTTCTTGGAATGTGTGTCGTTTTCAGTGGCTCATTGGAGGGGCACGCGAATGAAGATTATATTCCTAGTGATGTATTCGTATATTAAGTCTGCGGTAGGTATTGACCAAAAGGTTTAAGGGTGGGTCATTAACCACCTATACAAACATTCACATACATACATACATTATAAATGTAGGCTTGCACGCAGAAGTCAGGAAAGGTATGATTTTCACTTTGAATATTTATTAATAAATGAATAATAGTGAAATGAGTTCCTGGTGATATGCTGGCTACGAAACGTGCATCGATCAAAAGGTCGTTTAGGAGCGGTTCATTGACCACACATACATGCACAGCTACAGTAATTGTTTCAGCTAATGCGTAACATAATCGATGTAGAGTGCTATTATGTAGACGCAGTAATCTGTGGACCGGTCGCGAAGTCACGCCTATCTGACATACAGGCTGTTGCAGTTTTGATATTAATTCGAACTGCTTTAGCTGCCTCGTGGTCTAGTGGTAAGCATACCCCGCCACAGACGTGAGGTCGCGGGTTCGAATTCCCTGTCGGACCATACAAAAAGTGCTGTTAGGGGTTTTCTTAAATTCTAATAACTGTCTGGAGTTAGGTAGTTGGCGGTGTTACACTCCCATGCCTGGGAGAGCACGTTAAGTCGCCGGTTCTTCTCTTCGGTCGTGTCGGATTGCCGCCTGACTTCTCTTCGGTCGTGTGTCGGATTGCCGTGCCACCGGAGTAGCAGAATGAAGGAGTAGAGAGTACACTTGTGTCTGCGCACACACTTGAACAATATATCCCGTGCAGATGGCTCTCTCTATACAGACGGACACTGTAGCCGAAATTCGACTAAGACGACATTATTATTATTTAAATTGCCTGAGTTGGGTTCTCATAAAGTGGTATTTTGTAGCCTACTATAAAAGCGACACAAAATATTACTTATTATTATTAAGATTTTACCACTTCCATTTTTTGACATGACAATATTGAGTACCATAACAACTTGTAGATTTACCATAGTCGATGGAAATTATTGTCACTTTTCGCTGGAAATTAACGTTATAATTTGAATGAATAATATCGAATTAGTCGAAGTAACCTTGAAAGTATATTATTAAAACAAATTATTGTGAAGTAGCACACTATATTGTAGTTAATCAACTAGTGACATTTAATATTGTGTGTTTTCATCTAAATATTTTAAATTTATATTGTACACTTATGTGCTCAGATAGCAAGTACTTTCCTGAAAGTGTAGAAGACAGCATAATATCAAGGGGTCTAGTCTCAAGTTAGCCTTAATTATTAATGGTGTAAATTGAAAGAGTCTTAATTTATCACTGTACTGGGAAGTCTATCTGTTCCATGGATTTTCCTAATTTTTTAGCTACATGTCGGTGTTTTCCTAAAATACCGACTTCTATAAGAAGCATACCACCATAGGTAATACGAAGGCCATTGCCTCCGTATAATCCCATTCCTTCTAACTCTTACTACTGGGCCACCGGACAGCCTATCGGTGTCTTTCCCGTGTTACGTCAACGAGAGGTACCTCCTCAGTCGTCGAAGCCTAATTTGGCTGCAAAATAATAGGAGTACATCTGAAACGAACCTATATATTACACATAAAAATGTTATAGAAATGGAATCAGCCTGTAGATTGTTTTGAATCAAGAGCACAGGACCGTCATTTATCATCGGACAGATTAACCGTGCGTGTGTGCACTTGTTCCATTTAAACGCAACCAACTCTTTGTTACTTTTTACTGCTTACGGTTACTTTTAACTTTATGGTTAGATGGACACTTAAACATCGAGCCTATGAATATAACATTAGCTGATTTAGTTTATAGTCATATGGTAACGAGTTTGTGTTAAAGTTTGTCGTGTTTTGTTCAGTTTTTGAGACCGGTGCACAGGAGATTTTGTTTGTTGTCTATAGACGTTATGCTATTTTTCCGATTAGCGGGGAAGTTTAATTACGCCGTATCACCGAGCTCAGATGGGATCCAATCGGTGTGCCATAATAGCGGATGACCATGGTGTTAACTAAAACCATACGGATGCCGCCGGCCATCTAAAACCCAGATTTGTCAGGAACAGGGGACCTCGGTGACTGTCCCTCATGACTCCTAAAAGGGGGGCTAGTCCTATGCTATTATATATAACCACCAGCACATGCGTTGAGGGTATGCTTGATGGAGTGTCTATCCTTTTGGTAGACAAGGACAAACAGTCTCCTCCGTGTGATGTGTGTAAGTGGCGTTGAACAGAGCCAGCACGACTCCTCCTCTTTCCATTCAGGTGATTACTGTTTTGTAGCCAAATTGAGAAGGCAAGTCCATTGGTAGTTCCTTTCAGTAGCGTACTATGACTTTATGATGTTGTTGTATCTATATGAGATATATGCACATGGGATGGATCTATATGCGATAGTGCACTAAAAAATAAAATACAAATGTTGGAAGATTCTTAAAAGATTAGAGCATTTGCTCATTTCAGTAGAGTCGGGTCTAACAACTCATCAGACCCGCAATTACTTTGTCATAATAAATAAGTTCCGCTCCACCGAGCAACGAATAAGTATAGGGTCAGCCAGGATAACGGATTCTAAGTTTTTTTACACTTCGATTTGGGGTCGATCACGAGCAAATAAAGGTAAGTGTACAATGTATACATAGTGTTAAAGATACTTGGTATTGTTTAATTAGGAGAACAAATTTCTTATTTGCTTCTTTTGCAATTAGTTATTCAGCGAGAATACCATATACTTAGTCTGTCCCCAATTATTTTGCAATTAAAAATAAAAAAAATACGTTTGAATTTGGAATCTGTCATTTTATTTTTATTTGATTGTACAATATTTTGAGATATTAAAATAGAATGGGACGATGAAGCGAACGGAATCAATTTGCTTGCATTACACAAAGTAGGTATGGAGCAAATGCAATTTTTAGAACCCTCGTACACTTGGTATTAGTCACATGTTTATGTACCGGGCAATTAATAAGTACAATGGGACTTCCTCTGTTTTTGACAGAGACAGATCTGGATTGTCCACATAGTGCTCGTATAGAACAGGTGGTCAAACAGCGTGGGGAATAATTTGAAGAAATCTTGTCCGAAAGCAAAAGATTATATCGCGGGAAATGAAAATAGCACCTCCGACCATGTCGCGTATTTTAAAAGATGACCTAGGACTCGCAGCCTATAGGAGACGTACTGGTCATTTCCTAGCTGATAAATTCAAGATGAAAAGGATGATACAACAAGAGCGGTACGCAAGGGGAGGTCATTTTTGTTTACGGTTGCGATTTCTTTTACGATTGTGCAAACAAAGTGACCATATTCATGCTCAAAGCTCTAAGGAACTTCTCAATTAGTAAACAGAGTGCAGCGTGGGTGCAGTGATGGCTTGGTGGGCTGTTAGCTATGAAGGAGTTACTGAGCCATATTTTTGTGAAGAAGGTATCAAAGCATCGGCACAAGCGTATCATGATACCATTCTTGAGAACGTAGGTAAACCCCTTAATGGCGCATGTTCAATAATTAAGTATGGTCCATCCTGCAAGACTCTGGACTGGGTCATAAAGCTCTAGCCACCCAATCTTGGTTAAAACTAACGTTCCCGACTTGACCAGAGCTGAAGTCTACCCTTAATCTAGTCCCGACCTTAATCCGATGGATTATGATTTATGGTTAGTTCTAGAGAGTACAGGTTGCTCTAAACGCCATGATAATCTGGAGTTCCTAAATCAATCCATACGATTGGCAGTGACGAATTTCCCGATTAAAAGAGTGCGTGGTTTTACTTATAACTGGCCTCAACGTATAAAGGACCGCATTGCAGCCAGTGGACACCACTTCGAATATAAGCTTTTTATATTTTAAATTGTTTAATTGTTTTATATTTGTGTATGAAAGTAACACACTGTAAAAGGAGTAAGTGTTATTAGAATTAAATTATAATAGTATAAACCGAGTAGATCTGCATTATTGACATGAGAGTATGAAGAATTCAGAGTCGTGTTAAAAATTGTTTGAATAAAATTCCAACGTCCGGATCGGATGTCGGATGATAATCTGTGCTCTTTGTGTTTTTTTTATTTTTCCATCGGGATACGCTCTTCACTGATAGGTAAACTTGACAGTAATTTTAAACATAACACAAAAAATATGAAATAAATAAATGGAGAAACATGTGCAGTGCGGTGCAGTAGTGGTGCCTGTAAGGACGGGTACTTGCTCTATCTTTTTTTGAAGTGATTTTTACTCAATGACATACGATTTTTTTATTATTATAGATTTATATTATTTATAATAATAATTATTTTTATTATTATATTATATAAATTTATATTATATATATTTTTTGTTTTTCCCCTTGGTGTTCAGAGGTACACACTTTTACACTTTTCATCACTTTAGGCAACGATTGTCACAAAAAATGTTAGCATAAATAATGAAAAAACTTCTTAATTAATTAATATTTTATTAATAATTAATCAAAAATCTCCACTTTACTTATAAAGACATATCTAAACGTAACCCACACATCTATGTCCTCTAAAAACCAGCCCTCAGTTATGTGTTAACATGATGCACTATCCTTAGTAATGTTATGATACTGCATAATTTTGCAGCGGTTAATAAAATACACCTTTGTTCTAAATTCTAAATATGTAGTACCCATAACCTCCGAGTAAAACATCTGTGACGCACGGACAGACGTATAGACGGACACGAGTAAATTATGAAGTTTTCGTACTTTTTCATTCGGATACCTTAAAAAGTATTTTAAACGTGTGTACCATGCTTTTCTCGTACGCGAAATTATTTTCAATTTTGCGGTTGCCGTTTTTTGTGAATTCCCCGTTTTTTGCGACGATTTATAAATAATACTTTAGTTGTGTGTTTTGAGGCAAGTTTGTCATTACATGTCAAACTATTTTATTATATTGATTGAACTGTGGGAAGCTCCCGGAATCGCCTGTAATGATGACACTCGTTTCATTTATGTTTTGTGTATCGCTATAAAATGTACTATTGCTAAATTTTGCAATCCCTTCTCCCTTGAGGATAAAAATGTCGCTGCTTTTTATTACTATTGCCTACAATTATTTTTGTTGATAGAAAAGAGATATTTATATTTTGTTTTACGCTATGTTTTGTTATGTCGTTAGATAATTTGCCACTATGTATAAAATTTGCCCGTGTGGTAATACAGCTCTAAGAATATGAGACTTAAATTAATTCGAATAGACACGTGAGCTTCCGCAAAAGCCGTTTTGTGAAAGAGTTTTGTGGTAATAAAAAACAAAAGGATACATGATCTTTTTTTTCGGAGGAACCTACTGATACTGGTTGGCGGCGCTATTGCTCCCGCCTCTACAGCTCATCGGACCAGCGAAGATTTTTGTGTCTTCTGGCTTAGTAGGGAGACGATAGGGGGACATACTCCCTCTTTTCCCGCAGATGGGAAGAGATGAACCGGAACGTTTATGGGCGTACCCTATAACGATAAATTTTGGGCCGAAAGGGGGGAGACGGTCCCCCTTCCACAATAGTTGTACGGCGCACGCACGATGCCGTTTAAGATGCGGTGACGTGGATAATGATAATACGACACTTGCCTCTAGTGAGTTTCGGACAAGATCTCGACATACTTGTGTTTAATTTTTTTTTCTAAAAAATGACATGACGAGCACTTATCTAAACGATAGCTATATTCTACCAGTTATTATAATTTTAACAATCATCACTGAAAAATCTGTAGAACTAAAAGTAATAAATTAGTGGATATTCGAAACAACTTGACAGATCTAAACACCATTTATGTTATCGATGTCCTCTAAAAATGTTTTTGTCCTTTCACCCAGCCTAAAAATGTCTATGTAATTTGCAAGATCAGTTACAAAACAAAACTACCATTACAATATAGAATATACTATTTATATTTCCGTAAACGTGAAATATAATTGCAAACGCTCTTGTTTTATATTCTATTATATTATAGGTTAGGTTGCGCACCGTAATGGCTTGCCAATTATACACGCTATCTAACGTGCATCACAAAGGAACAATATGCCTAATGGCGGAGGCAACTAGACGCAAACCATTCAGCAGACAATTACCGACTTAATAGAATAAATAGAGTAATCAGGCCACTTCAGAGCAGGCACGGAGCGGGTTGACGCGAGCGGACCGACGAATAACGGTGCGAGAGTACAGACTAATATTTTGAAGAAGTAAAGTTTTAGCAGAAAGAAAGTCGAACTGTTTATATCTAGTATTTGTTTTTTTTTTTTAAGGAGTATGAAGATTACATTCCAAAAAGGGTGAAATATGGGCTCAAAGTTATTAGGAAAAAACTAGGCAGGATGAATATTCACTTATAGTTCGTACACATCAAAGTAGTGTTGGTTTCGTCGCGTGTGTTGAACATTGATGAGCGTAAATATTGAAACTGGCGGACAAACACAAGGCTTTTATTTTTTTTTAACTTATACATTATAGGTTGAGGTTGCAACGAATTATATATCACAATATTTTTAAAGTAATCGTTGACTAAACAAAGGTAAACCTATAGAACATACTAGAACAGATGAACAAAGTAAGGGCATACTTTCCTTAGAAAGCCATCAATCTGTACCCTTTCTACCAAACGGTTGCTTTCCAAGAACTGAAGACTCGTGATTTAAATACATATATTTCTTACAATGGGCTTTACTGAAATAATAGGTTACGTTCGACTAAACACCGCATGTCCATCGCAAGTCTAAGCACGCACCCTAGTACGTCGCATACACTATCACCAGTAACTCAACACACATAGCCCGAAGTGCGGACTCACCTTTTGTTGGCGTTATTTGGATGCTAATGTATTAATTATCAGTTTTGCATCCTAATGAATGTTATACAAGTGTCATGAAAATTGCGGTTCAGCAGAATTCGATTGGCCTGCGCTGATTGAATTTTGACTGCATGCAAATACGGCTAAACATGTTAGAGTATTATGCGCGGTAATAATGTCGTGTGCCAAATGTCAACTGTCAAGATTAGAATATGTCATTACGTCCCGGCTGTGTTCATGACAGATTTAGTATTATGTGATGCCTAAGATGTTATGTTGGGGTAGATAGCTATTATATATTTTTGATATTACCGACACGAATGCTTTGGTGACTATCGACACTTATAAACATCCGCATAGTTAGTAGTAGTACCTCCTCCCCTCCTTCTGTCCATTGTGCTACTGGGGACTCACAAGCCGCAAGAAACACGACAGCTAATATTTATTTCTTTGCTATGGAAAGCCAACAAATGATATAATATTAATGTTACTTATAGAATATTGTTGATACACAAATGTGTCACTCGAGAGATACCTCCCCGGTCGCGCTGGCTCCATTCTGCTACAAAGCAACAGAGCAAAAACGTACAAGAAACAAGGTTCTTATCGTTGGGATCTATAAATGTTTGTTGAGAGGAAATAAATTTCGTTCTCCTAAATATGAATGAGGTTGTCAGAGTGATCCGGGCTACCCAGACGCTAAAAGAGAAGTAAATGCCGAGCCAACACGCATCAACTTTTAAATAATCAGTAAATAATAAGTGGCATTTTTATCATCAATGCTATAAAATATTAATATTATGTAAAAAAAAGATGTAATATATAACATCATGTTATTTAATGCATCTACTTTTTATTTTTGTTTATTTTGTTTTAACATTTGTAACAGAAATAATTTTCTATTGTCATGAATATAAAGAAAATAACAAATATGGAATTTAAAGTCACCTCAAGTTACTTTTTTGTTATCTTAAAAGGCAAATGCAAAAAAAATATAATGATGAGGTTGCAATATCTTAACTGTCATCTTCTGATTGGCAATGATGAGCCATATTTCTTTAACCCTCAAATGCTATAACGACAAAGAAACGCTCTCAAAATTAGCAACGCGTTCCGACGTCAAGTAATGTCTTATGATCGAGATGAAAAAATCGTTTAACCCTCCGCTGATGGGGGCCAAGTGCAAACAGTATTTTTATTTAACACCCCATACGTCAACCATAGATAATGATACAAAGGACAATATAACGTTTACAAATTTTTATGCGCGTTTAAAGTTTATTTTTTAATGCCGTATGTGGATGATTCTTTTGCCATTCATTAGATGTAATAAAAAAGTAATGCTGTATTGTAATCGATGATGAATTTAAGATGATCTCGCGTTTTTACGATCGACTCTTGCTGCTTTATGACATCTTTTTAGCGGTTTTTGGCGTGAGAACGTTATTGGCCAGGTGTTGGGAGTTTTAATCGATATATAAACTAATAAAATGAGTCGTCATTCAATAAATGGTTGAAAACTATTAAAATATATATTTTAATTATCTGAAATTGTTTTTCCTATATAAAAAAGGTACACCTTAAAGCAAAATATATCACCTACTCGGTCCTAACAACTTGTGATTTTTTAATTTACATGCTTCACAACAAAGGATGGCCAGCGTAGAAAAAAAGAGATTTAGGCCCTAGGGACTTATGGCCTTATTAATTTTTAGCTTCACGCCAAGTTGGAGAGCGCTGTCAATCAGATACGCAATATAAAGATCGAGATTTTAAACAATTAATTAAATATATTTTTGAATCCATGAAACCGTTTTCGCCTCATTTGGATTATGTTTTGTCATTTACTTGTATTTGGGATCCGTGTAATGAGTATTAGGACAAATTTAAGAAGATAACTGTCGAAGGAGTTACACGGCACTAAAACTATATACTTACGGGCAGGTGGGTCCCGAACCTCGACCAATGATATGTGTCGCCCCATCAAATTATATTCATCTGGTTTCAACACACTTGGTTAGATGATGTATATGTGCGAGTGGTTATTAATTAATTTACGTGTGAGCCCGTACTTAAAAACTCATTTCTTGTATATGTTAAATGAATATCTAAGTATTACATTGATGTGAATATACTAGATATGGTAACAAATACTCGTAATTTAGACGATGTTCATTAATGTAATACCTAATGATATTTATTGTTATTTCTTTAAATTGAAGTAATTTCTTTTGCATACCCGTTTCTACTTGTGACAGGAAGATATTTCAAACTCATGTAAAGCATCATATTTGTCAGAAAAAAAATTTGGTTGGAACAAAACCTATGTATTTTATTTTTGTCGCCGTGTTTCATTGTTTACACATTTAGAATATATATTTGAGGCCCGCGGTTTTGAAAAGTCCCTAACTCTCACTGAGTCTCTGAGAGTCAACTCGCAGTGCGAATCTCTCAGTGCGTACTTCTCAGTGCGATACTCTTAGTGCGAAGCTATCAGTGCGAAACTCTTCACTCTACGTCACTCTTGCACTGTTTACTTCATAACCATGTTTGATCTTAATGAGTGAACTCCCCAAGTCAACGTCAGAGCTAACGCATACAATTGCTTATTCTTATAATACCAAACCAGATTCATCTAGTAAAACTCATGTGTATGTAAAACCTGTGGGCGTATATTTTCATGTCTAAACGCCATAAATTAGTTAAAAAACAAATCAGGATATTAAACGAACTTCCTCCAAGTGGGGCTCTAGTGATGAGCTAAATTGTTTGTGTGCGGGCGACGGACGGACAAATGGGAGTTATATTAGTGTATTAGCATAATATACGGATTGATTATAACGTTCTGTAACACGACTTTAATATAATAATGACACGAGTAGATAAGATTTATGCGCTTCGGTAAATGAATTTATTCGGGATAAGTATGTGTAAGTTTTCCTAAACGCGGCCTCCACTCCAGAAGCTTACTGGCCCAACTGCCATCTGTTCCTCTGAGTGTGTGACAAAAATAATAGTGCATTTGATTCACATAAGCCAGACTCATTAATATTCAACTACTACTGCTTCTTCCTCTCTCTCTATCTATCTCTATATCTCTATATATAGATTTATTGTGGTTGTGAAAGGAACCGAGTTTTCGTTTGTCAATAGGTAGCGTACTTGGACCTCTCTTATTTTTGACCTTTATAAATGATCTACCAAATGCGACTCTACACGACTGTGTATTGTATGCTGATGACGTTACCTTGTCAATTGTGACAAATAAGAAAACGGACTTACAAATAGAATTAAACAGAGGCTTACGACCCACAGGTCAATGGTTGCATACAAATAACTTAAAGCTTAATACAGACAACACTAAAGTAATGCAACATACAAGTGCCTATTATCGGTATATTCATGATAATATAATGGCCTCTTTTGAAAACAATAAATTGGAAAACGTAAATGAGGCAACATTTTTAGGTGTTGTTTTTGACGTTCGATGTAACTGGCGGGCCCACATTGACAAACTATGTACTCATAATGATAAATTTGTTTATGTATTATGCAAACTAGCACTAACTACGAACAGAAATACAGCAAATTACTATATCACGGTCATATTTCGTCACTCTTACGTTATAGAATCGTGTTTGATGAAATTCTGTAAATGGCTTTAGAGTTTGCACAGCCCAAAAAAATGTATCCGAACCATTAATGGTATAAAATTAAAAGACTCTTGCAAACCATATTTTCGCTAAATAAAATTCTATATCTATGAAGATGCCTCAATATATATGAAGTTTTAATTTTCGTTACAAATAAAATTACAATTATTTGATACGTACAATCAACGTTATAATTATACTTCTAGAAACAGGATGAAATTTGAACATAAGCTTTATATGCCTCCCCCCCCCCCCCCAATGCATCTCAGTAGAAATGCATTTTGTATGGCTATAAAAATTTATAACCATTATCCAGACGAATTTAAAAATTAAACATTTTGACATTCGCGCGTAATACTTATACATATCCATTAAATAAGTGCTACTATTCGATTAATGAATATCTAATGGATAAAATATGATTTTGGTGATTTTACGTTACTATCGTTCTGTTACAATATGAATATTCACTTTTCTATTTCTTTTATCTTTTGACATTTTTAAGTAATTTGTGACAACACATTTTTATTTAATTTGTTTCAATTTCTTTCCTTTTTGTTAATTTGTGACAATTTATTGTACCTACTTGGCAATTTATTTGTAATCTGTATTTACAAGATTTCCTCCACTTTACTTTATTCTATCATTACTTGTAACAATTTAAATTTTTGCACGCTGACTGATCGGTAGACTGTGTAATGAAACTGATGATTATACTTGTAACACCTAATTTGTACCTACAACACATTACATACAACTAACAAATAGAAATAATAATAATAATAGTTTTAAAATAGAACTATGCTCTTTTACGTCTAATAGCAGTGCTTTGATTTTTCACTCAAATTTTAAATCTACGTCAATGATTCCTGTTAACTAAACATGTAGTCCATTCAATAAAAGTCTTCAAGAATTTCGTTCAAATACCCGCAATTTTCATTTTGTATGAGATTCTCAACTGCGCTTGGGGAAAAAACCTAACGTTTAAAACACATTCATTGGCAAATAAAAAATATCTTCAATCGGGGCATTGCGGACGGTATAATTGCTGTCTTGTTAAGGGGCGGACTTCACGTTTATTTGTTATCTTTCTTTCCGAAAGAAAAATACGAAATTTTTCTTTCGGAAAAATTATGTCGTTTTGACACATGGCAATATGCAGCTTGTTCACATCTCTGCATGCTCTATGCAACAGCAAACGAGCAAGCAGATCCTAATAGTGACTACCAAAGCCCATATAATCCGCACAAACAGAACTGGGGGAAGATCTTTTCCCTCAAATCAATATTTTAACACTCTTAATAAATATTGCATCACTGCGCCTTAACAGAAAAAGCTATGCTTCTCATACCTTTTGTATTTTGAGGTATAATGACAGATGATTGTAACCGCAATCATCCAGAGCCCTTTGTTGAATGAACTATTCCAGGACTGAAGTCCTATGGAAACAGCATCAAAGTGATACCAATTATATTATACTAGGTATTTGTTTTATTATTTATGTTATACAGTTTGTGCGAATGTTACTCATTACAATAAAACTGCTTTCACGGATTTTATCGCGGTATATTTAGCAATTTAACTAGCTCTACCTGTCAGCAGCTTTACAGCAACCTGGTCACGGGCGGAATGAGATGACAGAAGTCCTGATGTCGTAAGTTAATAGAAGCACACGAAGAACTATAATTATTTAGTTGTTCCGCTTAACGCAAACAGTACTTATACAGGAAGAGAAGTAAAACACAGCTTTATGGGGTTGCTGTGGACTATCGTTGGAGGACTGGACCAGGCTGGGGCTCAGAACGGGGAAAGACCCTCCACTCCCCTGCATAAATAAACAATGGAACATAATGTTTATGATAGCCATTTAACTATTACTATCATGTCCAGCGAGACAACGGAGTCCCTGGTCTCCCAACTCTGTCGGAGGTAGTTCGCGCGCAGTAGATAAATTGCGCCCGAGTGTCATGTCCAGGAGTCAGGAAGACAGATGATATAAAATGATCATACAAAGGATTATCTTAACATGTCATTTTAATATATCATACATGTGTACGGAGCGATCGATAAAATGAATGAAGATAGGCGATGTTCAACTGTTGACGGAAGAGAGCTGCAGACACAGTAGTACACGTGTAGGTGGCACACATGTGCCCCACACAAGTAGAGATATTATTTTACACGATTGTGGCCATTACCACGCGAGTTTATGGTTTAATTTCCTGAAAGCGTTGGTTGTGTGTTACTCATGGTACTAAATAACTTTCAAAGTGTTGTTTTCCTAAAGTCGAATAAAGAGTGTATTTAACCATACAACGGATATGCGAGGTCTGGGAGGCCGAAGCGAACTTGTTTTAACATTTCACTACACGTACGAGGCGCGTTTCCGAAACAGCTTGAGGCGGTAGGGCACCCACCGTCCTTCATGTATTTTGTTGTCATTCTTGATTTTTTATATACATTTCAATAATTTTACGTACAAACAAAACATAAATGACTTTTTGGCAACTTGTGATACTGATATCGTAACAGCGACAGAAGTGTGAATCGGAAAAACGTGGAATACATGCGTTACTTTTGATTTCAATGTGGGATTAGTCGAGTTAACATTTGTTTCCTACTTCATTCATTTGTGCAGCTTTTATCATAATATAAAAGAATATATTTATTTCATAAAATATTATTTTTAATTTTTATTATTTACTTTAACTGTCATTCAAACATTATCTCAATTTTATACTGGGATAGCACGTGGCTCGCGTTAGATCGGAACGTAGCAAATGTTTGGCGGTGTTTACGACGTCTGTTCGTATGTGGAGAGGTTAGTAATGCCAATAAGTACATGGTCGGCCCACATTTTTATGTCATAAAATCTTAACGTCCCAACATTCAATAAGTTTACTAACTTGCCCCGCTACTTGTTTGGAAGATCAACTGACTGAAGATGTCAGCGCGAAAGCTGATCTATCTATTGACTGTAAGTTGCAGTCATGTTATTGTATTATCTGTGTTTTTTATCTGTTTGCCAAATTGTAGTGTATCTGGTGTGGTGTAGTCTATCTGGTGTGGTGTAGTGTATCTGGTGTAGTGTATCTGGTGTGGTGTAGTCTATCTGGTGTAGTGTATCTGGTGTGGTGTAGTGTATCTGGTAAGTTTATCTGGTGTAGTGTAGTGTATCTGGTGAGTTTATCTGGTGTGGTGTAGTGTATCTGGTGTGGTGAAGCGTATCTGGTGTGGTGTAGTGTATCTGGTGTGGTGTAGTGTATCTGGTGTGGTGTAGTGTATCTGGTGTGGTGTACTTAGATTTTATATTCTGTACGGTGTCATGTGTTGTGTATTGTATCTCATTTGTAACGTAACACTGGATAAAGAGGTTCTTGTCTATTCTATTCTATTCACTAAACCAGTTTAGTTAAAGAACATTTTATCAAGCAATGAAGCATGTTGATGATGGTGATGTTATGTGAAATTGATTAAGCGAAGTCCTTAGTTTAACATAGAACATGGTACCGTTACTGCCATTCAACTTTATTGTCTTATTTAGACATGTCTCTGCATATTATGATGGAACGTGCTCTGACTAACATGTTCAGTTTAATATCACTTGAAGCGTAACTGTTTGGCTACCTCTTCTCGCTTTATGTACTCCTAGTAATTTGTTGTTTGTATCATTCAAGACACTACATGACCAACTGAACCGGTCTGTGCTCAGATCTCGTTACGGAACTGAAACGTAACTGTAATTTACTGACTGAGGGTTTTAATCTTCCGAAACCTCTGAACATATTTATCATATCGATGAACAGCGTTTATTAAACAGATAACTTTACATGGACCTGAAACTAATAATTTGTATACTTCAAATCATTGGTAGCAGAGGATTATATTATTACGAACAGTGTGACAGGAGTGTGTCTGTCAGAACCGAATAAGCATTTATTATGCTAACTGCACACTGGCGACAACAACCTGTGCTAGCACCACACTAGCGCGAGCATTTTATTATGCTAACGACACACAAGCGCCAACATTTAGTTAATATCTCATAAGTAGTCGTGTCTTAAATGTGGACGTTTGATGGAAATGGCCATGAATCCTCTTATCTTAATCCTTACAGTGAAGTGTGTCCGCTAAACTAGGGATTCTGTAGTTTGTCTATTATTTAGGGACTAATGAAAAATCGTGTGGTTATTATTAGTAAACATCCGTGCGAGAAGAGGCTGTTAAGGACTATACAAACCTCCACAAACCACCTCCAAGCGCTATTATATAATAAAGCATCTTATATTATATTATTTTACCTCCAAAAGGTTAAATAGCCAAGACGTATGAGGACATATGTTAAGTAGTTTACCTACACGTAACTTACTTGCTTAAATAAATTTGTATCTACAAACTTACTTAATTTTTTACTGTTTCATTTATTGTTAATTGAACCGTCAGATACTGACTGCCGTAGTGGATAAGTCGCTGCCTTTATGGCCACACACTATCTTCATTATTTAAATGGTGCCCTTAATGTGTGAGGAAATTAATGAAGTAGGAAAAGTTCGTTATTAAGTACTAATGTACCGAATATTTAAGCGCAACTAAGCGTTCAGAGTAAACAAATACATGCGTAATTTAATGCATAGGAGATACTATAGTAGTGGAACCATCTGATGACTACGTTTGGACGAGGATGTGGACATCAATCCTCCGGCAGAATGTCATTACTCCATTTTGATAATATTAATTATGTTTTGTATACTCATTCGATCCGATTTTTCTTTTTCTTTTGGCTGCTGGAGATTTTGACTTGAGTATCAAACATTCACGTTGAGCGATTGTTCTGCGCGTGTGTGCGTGCGTGTGTGCGTGTGTGCGTGCGTGCGTGCGTGTGTGTGTGCGTGCGTGTGTGCGTGTGTGCGTGCGTGCGTGTGTGTGTGCGTGCGTGCGTGTGTGCGTGCGTGCGTGCTTGCGTGCGTGCGTGCGTGCGTGCGTGCGAGCGTGCGTGCGTGTGTGCGTGTGTGCGTGCGTGCGTGCGTGTGTTCACATATTGGATCTGTATAATGATCACTTATGCTTGTCTTAGCGGCTAAGTTTACATTGAGGGTTCGCAACGCGCCCATGACAGAGAAGATACCCACAATAAACTCTGCTGGGTTCCTATCATTCTTTTGGTTGCGATCATTACTTTACAAAGGTACTTAAATTTGCAGTAATTTATACATTATATTTCTGGTCATTTATAAAATCCTTTACATTAAAACGGGAATTTGATAAAAATCTCCTTAACAATAGCTTTAAATTTATGAATGGACAAATCTGTTACATTATTGGGAATTTCCCGTAATTGTATTATTAATTTTATAGAGTCTTGAGGAGGGCACAGCGAGTATATTCTTATTTCTAGTATTGATTATTATGTAGGTCACCTTTCTTCCTGAGTTTTTCTATATTTTTTTTATATACATACATAAGATTTTTAAAGATATATATATATATATATATATATATATATATATATATAACATGAGTCCTATATATATATATATATAGGACTCATATATTGCACGAACAGCCCTTTTCTGCAGTACAATGATTACAAATATCAGCAGCTGTGAAAGTGACTAAAACAAACTAATCTAGCAGTTTCTGCGTCTGTTATCTGTTGAATTTTTTAACTGCGAATGCTGCAGATGAAACTCTGTTCGACAAACTATCTATTATAACCTTATCTACGATATGACATAAATTTTTGAATACATATGTAAGTTTTCGAATTTTCTTCGCAACTAAGTAAAGTGGTTTTTAAAAATTAAGTTTCTGTCCAGTGTTATATCCAATTATTTGTATGTGACAATAGTCTTACATGACATATTTGGTGATGGAAAATAGCATGTATTTTATATTGTTAGAGAAAGACAGTTTTTTGTTAGAGAATTAGCTGCAAGCCCGCGCTAGACAACGATGAGACCAGTTTGCGTCGCACTATCATCGGCATATGACGTGCTTAACATGTAAGTGCTGTATCATCGGCATATGACGTGCATAACATGTAAGTGCCGTATCATCGGCATATGACGTGCATAACATGTAAGTGCTGTATCATCGGCATATGACGTGCATAACTTAACACTGCATAATTGATTAACATAACACAAAAAAATGTTCCTCACTTGCTGTTTCTCCTATTTTAGCGCATTGCACTCTATTTGTCACATAACTAGATAATTATTTGAGTGGAGAGCCTCTAATTCCCATGGCATATAATTTTGATTGTAACAGAGACACCGATACACTGGTGCAATACAAGAGTAAGCCCTGCGCTAGTGTAAGGCTAACGAGTGTAAGGCTCAACAGATAAATTTCGGTGGAACAACGTAACATAAACCTAGTATTTTCTCAGAAGAACAGCTAAGTCGATGATAAGGTCAGTAACCATGATAAGGACCCACGTGGTGGGGTTGATTCAGCGCCCTACGCTAAAACATACCCCTACGCCCCCCTCCCAGACCAACTGACACATAGCGCCTGCATATGTGAAATAAATTATAACAACACTTTGAACAATTAAATATAAAACCGAAATTTACAACTTCCCGTTAAATTACAAATTTTATTATAAAGGTCGGAAATATAATTTGTAAAGAACAAAACATCTGTTGCTCACAGACATTAAACGTTAAAAACAGAAGAGTCATTGCCAGAAAGTTATAACTGTTAAAAAAAAGCAGTCAGCCAGACCATAGTTGTGTAATGCTACCTGCGGGGATTACCGATGAGTCTATGAGCTTTCCTTACAGCGTAGAGGTACCTTCTGTATAGTGTAGATACGAGTGATCCGAGCCTTTTGACTACTATCGACGCCCATAAACATCCACATTTTCCTCTCCGACTCACGAACCACCCAAAGCGCGACAACATATCTATCAATTCACGGCGCTGTCATGAGAGCGAAAGTCCTCAGTGCCGGCTGAATGCGGCTGCAACTGAGCATGGCACTACCTCTTACTAAAATTGTGTAATGTGTCTAGAATCTCATAAACTTTCGCTACCTGCTGACTCCATGTAATTAGGTCTGTACTATGTATTTTTCATATAACATAGTGGGACAAATGAGCAATCGGAGCCTTTTGTCGATTGCCGAAGTCCATAGACATCCACATTATTGTCATGCAGATACGTCTTCGTCCTCTTCACCTTCCCTCCGATAGGCTAATATTACAAAAAGAAGACAAATTACAAAGTTAAATGTTGATACTTTAGATACTACATCTAAAGTATTACGGGCCGATCACGGCGACCCGTCAGTGTCACGCTTCCTTCGGCGAATAATAAAAAAACGTGTAACAAAAGTAGTGCAACAGGACAAAAGAAGTTTGACGAGGTAATTTTCTTTAGTTGGAAATTTAAAAGTATCCGAGGATTAATCTGCACAGCGACATGCACTAAATAATTTCCCGTAAATCCAGACAGCATTGTATGAATACATTGACCGCTGGGAAGGAGGTGGGGTGACCATACCTGACTTATTATACAACAGGCATACAACAATAGGACAGACTGATCAATATCATACAAATTTTAGAAGCTACACCCTTCGAAAGCTATCTGTCTGATTGTAATCAATTTTCTCATAAGTAGATTATTGTACACGGTGGCGTTATTTTGAAGAGGCCTATGTCCAAAAGTGGACTGATAAGGGCTGATAATGATGATGATGATTATACACTAAAATCTGGCTGGTAATTCACCCGTACTGTTACAGTTTCAATTCTATAAAAGGACTTCTGGAAACTTCTTCTGGGGATAGGGGTAAAGGTTTAGTTACTCTTAATGTACAATTATTTAATCATGGTCTCTTCATATTCACAAATAAGAACAAACTTAAAGGAGTACCAGAAACAAGCAATGGATGATCCCATTTTTAATAAGGGTTAGTAGTGAGGGAAAGTGAGGGAATGAAGTCTTACTTTTGCAGTTGTCCGAGACTCCCTGCAGCATCCAGGAGGTATCCTTTCTATGTCTTATTAGTTCTTCAATCCTCAACTTCAATAGTGGAAGATTATGGAGACATGATATCTTCATATTAAATCCCAGATTAAAAAAAAGAGTGGAACTCTGTAAAGGAACAAACAACCAATAAGATCCCGTCCCATTCTCTTGGCTTCATGAGCCAACTAAAATCAGGCAAGATATATATGCTTTGTTACAATAAAATTTGAATTTAACATTCAAGTTTCACACGTGGCATACACTATTCAGACTAACACAATGATGATACTGTCTAACAAATTAATAGCCACACAGATCATGTAAACAACAATATCAAAATGCACTCATAAGAGAATTAAGACATTTTTACATAAATAAAGATTTTTCGAAAATTGAGATATGATATTTGTGCATCGTGACACGAAAATATGGTCTCCCGGGCGGAAAACAATAAAACAATTAACATTTTTTTAAGAAATAGCTCCGTCCTCCTCGTAGAGAAAAATTCAAGAGTCTATCAGGCAAAGATGACAAATATACTTATTAATAGAATGTTTAAGTAGCAAAAATATAATTGCTACAGTACAATTCATGACCCAAGCTAATGCGAATCGCTAGTAATAATTTTTTACGGAAAGTCCTGCTTGTTGCAGTTAAATAACTGTTACTTGGAAAACCAAGAATCGAGTTTTTGTAGCACATTTACACCCTGAAAATAAGCAATCGAAGCCTTTTGCTGACTACCGCGATGCCCATAAGCCCCAAACAACCATTCATTATGCAGATACATTTGGCGCCTTTCACTCCATCGTCTTTATTTAGATGTCCAATCATTGTCCATCTTCTGTTATCTATACTAATATTATAAAGAGGAAACGTTTGATTATTTGTTTCTTTATTGGCATTAAAAACGCTCCTAAACTACTTCTGATTTGGAAGATTATTTTATCATTAAAATCCTACCTTATTTATGATGCACATATAACATTTTCCAAAGCGTTCTGATCATTCTGGAACTTCGATAACGTACGTAACCGATGTTGTGGAAAAAATATCAAAGTAAATGCTTATTTCATTGCAGAAATTATTGACAACTAGATTTCCCTGCAGACGTTGTTCTATCGTAAATTTAATTTTGTTGTCATTGCCATGAAATTGAATCATCTATAGCATGAATTTATATTTCTTGTATTTTTGTTAATCAATGACTGTTTGCCATATTTAGTGAAATATCTGCACTAAGCCAGAAGGAACTGCTAGTTAACTATATATCGCAAGGAACATGGTCATAATAGATACGTGTGTCTGTTTACATGATATAAAATGTATTAAACTGATTGACTCCAAGGATATTGGAGAGGTGGAATAGGAAGCGGTAGTGCCATGCTGCACAGGAGCAAGTAGTGCCATGCTTAGTGCATGACACTACATTCTTCTATGCAACGGAATTGGGCCGGCACTAACGGTTAGGTACCTGTCGCTCCATAATACTACCGTAAAGTGACTTCATTGTCGCGTTTCGTTCTTCGGTGGCCCACTGGGGGAAAGGAGGGCAACGCATCGGCATAGTAATTATGTGGATGTTCATGGGTGTCGGTAGTCGTAGATAGGCTCCGATTTTTCTTTTGTCCCCCCCCCC
>JAFELO010000212.1:238928-284074 GCA_017140195.1 Eumaeus atala
TGACCTGTCTTTGTTCTGAGTGGGATCAGTGAAGTGCTTTGCAAATTCCAATCGAGTACTCGCAATAGCAATCTCCCGCTGCCTGACGCACATGGAAACATGACACACAAAAGTATCATCCTAATTAGTTTGAATTTCTTAAAAGTGAATGTACCGAGAATGAAAACCAGCGAAACAATCGTTTAGTATGACGAACGGTGCACAGAGTACCACCAGTGCAGACACACATTATGATTTCGAAGTTTATTGGTGAGCATAACTCGCCAAAGTTGTATTCACAGTTAGCAAGATTTTATACGTTCATAGACAATTAAACATTACAATAACAATTACCTCATATTTCCAAAATAAACAAAATTAATTATTTCGATACGTGTTGATCTCTTCGTAACTCGGCCCACTGACAGAATTGATGTCGACAACTGTGCTACTAATGCTATAAGCGTGACAGTTTGTTTGTTTGTACATGTGGACGCTTGTTACTCTTACATTTTAAAACTACAGAGTACATTTTAGTGAAACTTAAAATAATATAGCTCATAGATCCGAATAAAAATTAGACTATAATAAGTTTTACACGTGGCTTTGTCTCCAGTCCACGCGGACGATGTCACAGGAAACAAGATAATATCAAATAAATTTGTAATGTTTAGTCATTTGGCGTCACAGTAGATATTCAAATCTTCTGCAAAGATAACGTCATTCGTAAATTTACGCGTAATCCTAAAACCTTAATATTAGTTCAAGCTTAATCAGACTTTAAAAAAATATTATTCTAATACTCAGGACGTTTTATATCCCCAAAAAAAAAATTGCGAAACGTGACTCTAACATATTTGCGCAAAAAATCAAAAAGATATTTATTGCATGAATTAACAATAATCTAGTTAAAATTTTGTCGCCTCCTTTTAAGTATGTTTAAAACACGGCTAATTTATTTAAAATCTCTTGAAACTAAAAAAGAATTATACGACATTTACACTACTGCGTCAGAGAGTAACGTTTTACAACCGTATTTTTTATATTATTAGGGGGTAGACGTGCAGTATGAAACGTTTGGTGACCACCGCCACCATAGACTTCGACGTAACTGCTATTCGGATATTAATGAGGCTCCTCGTCCCTCATTCTTCTTTTCTTTTCCTCCGATGGGGCGTATTTTAATTAAATTAATTTAGTATACTTCTATGTATTCCCCGCTGCAGCCAAAAGGTATTGACGGTTTTCATTACTCTGTGCAATACCTACTGCTGCATGATTATTTTCAAATTAAGGACGAGCCGTTTGAGAGGTGAAGTCCATCGCAGGAATCCATAAACGCCTCCGCCACGAAGCATGCGACACAACAGTAATACGAACAGTTTGAGGTTACGGGGAACGAGTCGTTGGTCAAATAACAGTTCGTAGAAGAGTTTAAGTCAGTATGGTCGGGTTTACTATGATAACAAGTTTATTGTGATATAGGGCTTTAGAAAGGATTGGCCTCATCTGTGGGCAGGTAGCTCGTAGACACAAGCACAAGCTCGTAGGTGCGAGACTTTTATTCATCGACTCACAATTTCCGTGTTTTTCTAGCCCATCGTCTGATATGGGAAAACCAGGCGTGAGATAAGCCGTCTCAATATTTATTTTTTAGAGTTCCGTACCTTAAAAGAAACAAAACAGAACCATTATAGGATCACTTTGTTGTCCGCATGTCTGTGTGTCTGTCAAGGAAAACTGAAGGTAAAATTCCCGTTAAACATTTAAAGCCTACGATGTGTTCCAATTATGAAATTTGTACAAGTGATAAATTACAAGAAAGATAAAAGAGAGATCATAAAGTGGTGAAGTTATAGTGTAATAGAAAAAAGCCGAGGTTTAAGTGAGGGAGAGGACGAAATGTTGGTTACGCGTCTGCCTAACTCCTGGCTCTGCGGAAGTGTGGGAGCGGATGTAGAGTCCGCAAACTGGACCCCAGTCCGATACGAGCCAGCCTAGACATATCTGTAGTGATAGCTCAGTTTTCGATATTTGATCCCAATTACTAAAAAGTAAAATATTTTCTTAAAAAAATTATAGAAAGTTGTGCTTTACTGTTGACACTTCTATACATACTATAAAATTTATAAGGAGGAAACATTTGATTGTTCGTTTGCATCGAATAGGCTCCGAAACTACTGGACCAATTTGAAAAATCTTTTACAATTAGACTCCTACATTATCTCTGATGAACATAGTTTATGTAACATTGTACAAAACGTTATACTTATTAATGTAAAACTTTAACAATCTTGTTATGAGAACTTCGATATCCAAACAAGTGAAAAAATAAATAAAAACCTTATATAGCTGCAGAAACTGTTGACAACTAGCTGCCCCGGCAGACTTTCTGCGATAGATTGAATTTGTTATCTTGATAGTGTGTAATATTTACGATGCCAAAATTAAAATTTATCAATTTTGTATAACATATCATATGAAATACATTTTATTTACAATTTTTGTATATACATTTTATATTAAATACAATGTTTTTGCTTTAGATAACTAAAATGTTAGCATACTGAACTTCTCCTCCATATAATCTTTAACTGTTTATCCATATAATCTTAAAAAAAATTCTTTCATTCACGAGATTCTTTGGTAAAAGGATGGATTTCAATAGTGACCATAAATAAATAGAATACCTTCGATGTCTACCTGTAACACAGGCAGCTGGTAGCACGCGGCGAGGCTGCCGCGGTGTGATAAGTCCACAGATTTCATTATAATTATAATACTGTCTGTACACTCATGATCTAGTACGTATAAAAGCTAAACTCTTATGGTTTAGGTATTGCGCAGCCGAGTGTCCAGAGCCCCAGGTAGGGGTAGAGCGTCACGCCGACCTCGCTGCTTGCGATATGCTCTGATTGATGACAGTGACTTTCGCATTTACCTGTCTATAGGACGCCCGCCAGGTTTGTGCCCCGCACACTTTAGGGTTCCCTGGATGTAAACAAATGCAGAATATTATAAATGTGAAGGTCTGCAATTAACTAAGCGTGCTCCTTACTTTTGCGCACAAAACTCCTAAAAAAAATTTATACCTATAGATGAAATTTAGCACTGATATAAATTCAAAATGAAAGTCTGCAAGAATGTGGGCTGCGCTTACCATATCATCATATGGTTCCTTTTGGATGAACTTTACAGAAAATAAACCCAGTCGTACATAGTAAAGGATAATACCTCGTTAATACATACACAGACACAACATACACACAAGAGCACAATGTTCAATACAGCGATTATAATATAATATGAAAATCTATTGTAGTGGTACTGTTTTCACATTCGGGGAAGTACCTCTCGCTCACACGAACCTTTGCGTGAAGTGACGCAGCGGCATTTCGTGAGATCCATATGGACAATGCATATTATGCGTATCCTTCTCTTAAGTCTATGTGTGTAGATAGTTCCGAACCATAAGGTGATTTCAAAACTCCTTTGCACCACCGGCAAAAATACAGAACCCAATTTAAAATATCTACTCGATTATCGGAGAGGGCTCCCCAAGTATTTCGCGAATTGCCGTACACCGAAACGGGTATCGAACCTAAGCCCTTTTGTTCAATGAACACCTGCGCCATCGACCGCTGGGTGCTCTTTACAGATGCGCAGACTTCATAAAGTTGCATATGATATTTCGTTCAAGTGATTTTGAAACCTACTAATGATATTAATAAGGCTGTTAATGTTCAAATGTCTCCAAGCTTTTGTATCGAAATCGGCTGTATAACTGAGGCGTTTTAAGAGTTAGTGACTCATGCACACGGTTTGATTAAACAACTTTTTTCAATGCAAAAAAATTATAAAAATTATAATAACAATAATAATAATAATACTGATAGACTTATAATAATACTGATTTAATTATAATAACACTGATTAAATTATAATAATACGGATTGAATTATAATAATACTGATTGAATTTGCCATGGTACTGTTAACAGGAACTATAAAAACCTTCAAGGCTACGAAATTAAACTAAAAGGCACCTGCTTGCAATGAAACCAGAGAGATCATTTGCTAATTTCAGCTTCTACGAGCGTTTCTGTCAGACTCTCTATCAGCTAGGCAGGCATCTCCCTGATGACCTAGGTTTTTCAAGATTTTATTAAAGTAACAGTTACATATAACATAGTATTAAACAACCTCTAAACGAAAATCCATTCACCTCACAAATTGAAAAACTGAAAACCCGAATGCTCATACATGTTCATCTTAGGATTTATCTGCAGGAAGATATTTGCGGAGTTAGCACAGGTCTAAGCTAACATCGTGAGACAAGACATGGATTATTATTCATATTAGATTATTGTTACAATTGATTTCCTGCAAGCTAAGAGTTGTGTTGACAACATTCGACGTGATATAAAGGCAATGGGAACTTGCAATTTAGCCTCACCCGAAAATATTATTGTCAATATAAATTTAGCCTCACCCGAAAATATTATTGTCAATATAAATTTAGCCTCACCCGAAAATATTATTGTCAATATAAATTTAGCCTCACCCGAAACTATTATTGTCAATATAAATTTAGCCTCACCCGAAAATATTATTGTCAATATAAATTTTGATTACGAAAAAAAAACAACTCAGAGATTAAATGCACGGTATAACTGTATTCACTAAAGGCACATTACACTACACGACTTATCTTCCCGATATAATATTCATCTTTATATTAACGTCTGATTAAAACGACATACATTGTTTCTTAGTTTCTTATGTCGTTTAAGATCTTATATACACAGATCTTAAGTTTCACTAAAGACAATTCAAGTATCCGCCATAAAATTGTAAATATGCTGTCGTGGTTAGATGGGATTGTGAGTAGCGGTTGCCTTTTGGATGGGAGGAGAAAAGGAGAAAGGCAGTACATTTGCATTACAAATAAACTGATGAATGAAATGAACTTTTTTTTTTCTTTCAGTGCCAACTGCTAGCTTGGTGTCGTATGGAGTTGGATTGCAACGACAAATCTCAAAGACAAATCGTACGATGTAAAGAGCACTTTAAAATCGTCATCTCTCAGACAACAAAGGACCAAACAAAACTGACCCGAACAACGTTTGGCCTTATTCATTTCGATTATAATTCGCCACGGGTTGTTTATAACCGGTCCTACCGAGCGATACTATAAAACCCAAGTTAATAATTGACTTCGATCCAGAGTTTTCTTATCTCTTGCATTTAACGATGGAATAATGATATGTTGTGTGCGGATTTAAAGATCACGTTTAAAAATATGCTTATAATAAGGTTCCTGTAGCTAAAGCCATAGGCTACCTTTGGCTATGGGTTTAGGACACCTTTTCTTCGACAAAACTTTATAGTTTGATCATTCATACTATTGTAGTATCCTGTGGTTGTTACGATGTTCCGCACCAACCAACACAAATATTTGTAACCGAGCACGAATAGGAACCGAGAATTATTAATACATTATTATTTTAAAGTAATATTCTGGCAAATAAATTTCCTTCTTCTTATTTTTAGTGCTATCTCGAATCTCTAAAGTGGGTATTCGCAACTATAAAATAGGCAGAATAGTCACAACTATTAATTATTCGCAGAGTTATATATGTTCGTAATAAATAATAATATTAAACCGAAAACATTGCACTCAATTTGGAGCTCTGTTATGAGATAATTTGTAACTTGTCATCAGAAGCAACATATAATAAAGTGATAAGCTGCTTTATAAAGTGATAAGCTGCTTTAACAATATCAAACACTGTATGCATAATACGTATTTGCAAATTGTGCTAAACGAAAATATATCAGGTTACGTATGTCTCCTATTTAGCGTTCCAAAATATATCAGGTTACGTATGTCTCCTATTTAGCGTTCCAAAATATATCAGGTTACGTATGTCTCCTATTTAGCGTTCCAAAATATATCAGGTTACCTATGTCTTCTATTTAGCGTTCCAAAATATATCAGGTTACGTATGTCTCCTATTTAGCGTTCCAAAATATATCAGGTTACGTATGTCTCCTATTTAGCGTTCCAAAATATATCAGGTTACGTATGTCTCCTATTTAGCGTTCCAAAATTTCTCCCCGACTAATAAATTTTAGAAAATTTAGTTATTCATTAACATATTGATTATTATTAAAATAATGAGGCAACACTTTAACTGTAATCAGTGAGGAAGAATAAAACTGAGACAAAACATGTCTCACAGACGCACGGCAAAAGAATGCAGCAATTTCCGTTTCGTCAGATATTAATGTTGCGTCTGGTTCTGTTTTAAGCATTTTACATACAGATATTTTTATATCTTATATTAAGCGTGTATATAAACATTTTGTAAATTCACAGAACTTGTTTTGATAACTATTAAATAACATGCGTTGAATGTGTGATACAGTTGACGCATATTTGCTAACCACTAAAAGAAATACCACAGAACGATATCTGTCAATTTACAAATTAGGATTGAACAGGATATTTATTCACGGCTTCACAACTCCGCAATCAACGTGAAAAAATTATTCCGAATTATCCTAAGAACTCATAGTCCACTATGATAAGTACGTTGTTTCGGAAGAGGTAGAGTACCATGCAGCAAAGGAGGATGTAGTGCCATGCACACTACATGGTCAATGCAACGGAATTGGGCCTGCATGACTGGGGAGATACCTCTCACTCACATAATACCGCCGTAAAGAGAGATCTTCATTGTCGCGTATCGTGCGGTTTGTGAGTAGCTGGTGGCCATTGGGCACGAGGCGAGAAACGCATCGGCACAGTAGTTAGGTGGATGTTCGTGGGCATCGGTAATCGTAAAAAGGCTCCGATTTCCCGTTTGCCCCCCTATTCTATAAAACACGCACACACACACATAAGCATACACTAATAGAAAACAGATGTGCTTTATACATATAAGGCAGAATACATTTACGCATATAAGTATGTATACGCATATAAGAATCCATAAATAATCATCAACTCCTAAGTTACTTTATCAAACTTCTATGTTAATTGACACAATTTACAATTCAGTCAACTGTATGCAAATAATTGTATGCAATATGAATTTAAATGAAAAATCAATAAACACAACAATTTATTCTCCTCATATTTGTGGTAACGTCAAATTGACCATGAGAAATATTCAAATGAATCTTAATCTGCGAGTGTTCCTGGTGAGAATTCCGGGACCCCTTTTTTATTCCATATGTTTTGTTTCTTTTTTGCAAGTCTTCATTTACAATTTATTTTAATTTTTATAAGTTACCCAACTCATTGTTAGTTACGACTATTTTTTTAAGTTTATTTGGTAACTTTTTTTTTTCAATTTTCAAGCAACCGACCGTTTTTAAATTGTTTTTTTTTTATTATTTACTAGCAGCGTTCCACGGTTCCACAGCATGGCATAATTCCATATTATAGTAGTTGAATTTTTAAAATTGTTCCTTACTCCTTACTCATATCATGAAAGGAACCTCTGTAACAGAATTTCTAGAGTCAGAAACGCCAGATCATAACAAAAGATAACTTTTCATTTCAGAAAAAGATGATGCCAGCAATTACCATAGTGTTAATATGAAACGAATTTTAAGTAAGTGGTAAATTATACACGGTTTTCATTTTTGAAAGGAACGGTCTTAACCAGAAGTCGCATTAGACCATAAACGTTTAATTGAAGATTGTCACTTCAATTAAACGTTTATGGTCTAATGCGACTGCTACCGCCCGTAGACTTCTGCACATTTGTTCTACAGATACCTCCCCTTCCATATACCCCAGACTATTCTCAAGCCACACGAAATGCTACAACATAGCTGTTTGTAGCGAGAGTCACTTCTCCGGTCGTGCCCGACCAATTCAGCTGCTAAGCCTTTCCTAAATGTAATGTACTAACGTCTCAAACTTTAAGTATGTTGTATAGCCATTAGATAAAACAAAACTAGGAGTAAGTGATATCCTCACCATGGGTCAAACCTTGTCGTGGCGGTGGGGCTCAGTAGCCTGGGGTGATCAGAAACACCTTGAGCCACGAACCGAGGAGGTTCGAGGAGGTGGATGCCCTTTGTACTCCTCTTATATGAAGAGGGGACAAACGAGTAAAATAAGGCGGGGCTAATGCGCACGGGGCAAGGAGCGGGGAGCGGAACCTCACATTATTGCACTGTCCCAAAGTAGTTGGTATTGTCCCGCAGTGCGGAACAACCGCTTTAGTGGAGGTGGAATCGGTCCCTTGGGGGCTGACTAATCGTCGAGGTGCTCTGACAATTTGTTGCTCCGGGAGACCTCACCAAAGGCGTTACTGAAGGCACTCCCGGTGTTTTTTGTGGGTATTTAGCACTATAATGTGTCACGAGCCTCACACACCACTGGACTCCACCCAGGGCCAGTGACGGCGCGTAAATGCGTTTCGCCGCGTCAACAAAATAAAAGCAGTAAGTAGTGTAGACAATTCCAGTACACTTTAAATACGAAAATAATTGCGAAAAATTAAATTATAATCTTACGTGTTAGTACTAGTAATGTTTGATGTGTATTGTTGAAACTATAAATGGTTACTAGAATTAGTGATATTAGACGTTAGAGGTTAATTTTGTGGATAAATTATTGCTGGTGATAGTTCTGATAATATAAACATACTTCACGCTAATAAACTATCCTTTACGGAATGCACTCGAAAAGCTGTAAACAAGTCCACTGACAGAACAGACAAGTTTACAGAAGCGAACTCACGAAACTACAGTTTCAACTAGATAAAATATTCTAGAACATGTAAGAACACACTACGCTTCGCCAATCCCAGCGAGAGACTCACGTAAATTCGGGAACGTACAATCCTTGCAATTGTACATTTGTATAAATTTCTCATTTGCACTCTGATGATTCAAGATTGGCGGAGTATATTTGCATCTTAGTTCGATTTAAATAATTCGCCCATGACAGATGTAATCGTATTCAAATTTTTCGACTCATCTAACTCGCGATTGTGCCGCGGTGGATGTTTTGTTTATGCAAATGTTAACGTGACTATTGACATATCGAGCTGCACATTATCATAAGCGGCCTGTCAAACAAGTGTGTGAACATTGTTAGCGCGCACTTCCCAAACTGATCCTTGGATATATTGTGGACTGATGATACCTGCCGGAACGATATGCAGCACTACTGTCCCTTGTTATACCCTCACCCGCGAGGAAGATGAATGTACGTAAAACAGTTTGTTGTCTTCACGAAGTCACGATTTGAATTTGAAAATCATAGCACCTAGGTGTTAATATTATGTTTACACGGATGTTATACCAATTAGGTACTAGAACTACTCCACGAAGTTCAATTATTAGAAAAAAAAATCAATTTTAAAGATGTATATAGTAGAAAAAGATATGTTACGCATAAGACATTACGGACTTAATCATGGTTGCGGGATATATTTAAGGTAATGTTGTTTTTTCATGATGACACCTATCATGGATATGTGTTATTTAAGATCAGTCGAATTTGATTAGGACTCGGGCAGATTATTTGTCTCCCTACGAGCTATAGCCGCGGATTCCGAGAATTCATTCCCAAAGAATAAAAAGTATTTTTTATGTTTCTTGGATTGTAACATAAACCTACCTATATGATCCTTTGGTTACATCCAAATCCTTTTAATAGTTTTTCATGAAGGAATAACTAACATACTTATAAACTTTCGCATTTGTAACATTTAGGGTATGTTTATAAAAAACAAACACAATTGTACAATTATCACTGTTGCAGCGGTGGTCGATCCCTGGCTGATTGAGGCATTAAAACACAAAAAGATAAATATTGTGCAACCAGCGAAAGGCGTTACCTGCTCCTGACGTATTAATTTAATTAAAGTTTGTGGCTGAGTTTTTCGTGATACGAGCGCTGCAGACCTGACACCATAGATGCAATTAATCATTGGTTGTACCGACAACTAGGAACAAAGGCGGTTAGTGCCGTTCGATAGGGTTGATAGCCAATGTATTTAAAAAAGAATTTAACTAATTATTATACGTTTTTTTCAACTATTTAAATACGAGCAATTAGTAAGTTTTTTCTACATCCTTTCACATAGTACTGATAAGTCAGCTGGGTTTGCTCATACCGAACTCCATCTTACCAATGGAGACAAGCATTCCCGTTCCTTGCTTTTCCCGTCTTTTGCTTTAACAACTGTGGATAATCTTTGTGTAGCTTTCGAAATAAGTTGTGTTTCACTTTTTATTATTGTTAAAATAATTTGGGGTAAGATATCTGTAGTAAAGTACGGAATCCTTAGCCAAATTCATCGTATATACCAACCATGATTCAAGCCTTGTCGAAGCGTTGGAGATTAAGGTGAGTACGTTACGATTTGGGCGAAGCCTATCGGACAGAGGGAGCTGCGCTCAGGGAGGCTAAGGCGAGAGTAGGAAGCGTACGGGACCCAGAGCGAGGATCGAAACGACACGCCATTGCTGTTCTGAAGTTGGCGCTTGTTCCATGGTACAGAACAACCCCTATATTGAGTTGAAATCAGCCCCTTTGGGAACTGATTAGCCATTAAGACACTTCGGATCCAGGGCACCTCACTAAGGTGGTACTGATGGTGTTTCTTTTTGTGGGTTTCCAGCACTGTCTTATGCTGGGACGCGAATCAAACACCATCATCAGCTGGGGTGAGGCGGCCGACCTCCTTAGATAACCTAAAAAATAAATGAGCTTAATTATACTTATCCACGTTTCCGTATCGTTATCGGCATCTTGCGCGCGCCACCACTAGTGTCGGGAGAAGATCCGTCTCCTCTTGGCCCAATATACAAGTACTATAAGGTACTCCCAAAATCAACCTTGTACATCTCTTCCCATCTGCGGGAAAAGAGGGGGTCTGTCCCCCTTTCATCTATCTAAACCTGTAGACACAATAGTCTGCTAGTCCGATGAACTGTAGGGGCGAAGGCAATGTCATCACCAACAGGTCCCTCCGAATAAAAGAACTTACGCTGTGAGTTTCACACACCACAGGACCTGACAGAAATCGATAGCTTTTAATGTAATGATTAAAAAGTGAAAACGGAATGTACTGTATATTACTTTCAGACATTAATTTAGGATATTACTATTGATAACAAAAAAATTAGAAAATAACCTTTATAATATCCTTTCACTGTTTACATTCCATATGTCCTAGATATTCACAGAAGCGTCTCGTCACGTTGTCATTATGCAGCGCATGTATTAAACTTGAGCCCTCCTTCAGATTATACTTTCTCTTTCTCTTTCTCTTTCTCTTTCTCTTTCCTTAGTCATTCAGTTATTGTGATCGTGTTAATATCCGTGTCAAGATCGTAGCGCGAGTCATAAATATGAATTTGTTTGGAATTAGCACATAACTATGATGTTACGTGACCAGCGATCAGCGGCAGTAGTGCCCAAAACGAGTTATCGGCAGCGTAAAAGTATTTGTCATCTAAAGTTTGTTACTACGTGGGGACGCTGAGTTGGGAAGCGTGTTTATGTTAAGGACGCAAGAACTTCTTGGCGTTATGGTGAAATCACTTCACAAACTACCACCCCCAGACGTGTGCAATTGGTTTTTCCGTGAGAGTGACATGAGAAGTGAATGTCTACTAAAACCTAGCGGATGCCATCGGATAGCCGCGATAGGTGCCAGCGATATGTTACCGACAGGAAGCTTCGACGGCAGCCTATCTATTTCTTTTTTGATGACGCAGGGAAACGCATATACGTGCCTTCACTGGCCCCGGGGAGCGTCCAGCGGTGTATGGGGCTCGCGGCACATTATAGTGTCGAACACCCACAAAAACCGCCACGAGTACCATCATTGCCGCCATTGGTGAGGTGCCCCTGAACAACAAATCATCAAGTCAACTCGATGGCTAGTCAGCTCCCTAAGCGACTGACGCCACCTTCAATGATGGGGTTGTACCACACCATAGGACATCCCCACCAACTTTGGGACAATGCAATGGGGTGAGGTTAGTGCTATTTTGTCCCCTCGTCTTATAAGAGGGGTACATGGTGGAGACGGTATGTAAGCCCGTTTCGCAGAATGGGCATCCTTGCGAAACGGGCGTCATTCTTGTCTCGTAGTTGGTGATAGCGAGAAGATTTTCCCGGTCCGATTACTGAATTACAACCGAACCTGGTCTCATATAAAAGTATAATTAATAAGTGATGTTGAATTATCGCCAACCCTAGAGTGATAAATACAATGCAACAGTACGAGACCTTAGCACAATAGCGTCAGGGCTGGCACGAATTAATAGCCGGCGTAAGCCTCGTTTAATGAATATTGCAGCCAAATGCGAGTTGACTGATACTTAGCTTGTATTGGCGTTGGCGCCGCGCTGTTTGCAGGAGCGATATAATCCAGACCGCCATTCAAAGGTGTGGACACAAAAGAGCTTATGTGACGTGAGCCAAACCATCATCATCAATTCTTGGTAGATTTTTTAAAATGAAATCTATATTTTATAAAACCGCCATCACCTCCTGCTACTCGCATCCACCCCGGACCAGCTACTACTACCATGACCATATCAAAATCCATTTTTTCTGTTGTATTCTTGGATTTTGCTCAGAGTATTTGAAAACAATATTTATGAAATAAATCATGAAATAGTGTTACTGCTGGATATACTTTAACAATTTGTATAGTATGAGGACTAAACGAGCAGCGGAAGAGACTTGTGGCGATATTTTTTATAGCATATGCATTATTCATTGTCACATATGCATACATTATGATGAAACCCACAAACCGCACTTCATGTCACTTTTGGGATCATGTGAGGGAGGAGAGGTACCTCCTCTGTCGTGCCTGGCTCCCCTCCATTAGTAGCGGTAACACAGAACTGGCACTGTCACTTAAAAATGCTTGTTATTTATTTGTAACACATTTTTTGCATTTAGTTGTTACTGCGAAACGTTCCTAAAAACACAACGGGCTAAAAGTATACTATATATATATATATAACTGTACATATATATATATATATATATAACTGGCTGGATACTCTTACAGTCGGAACAACGTTAATACGCAATCATAACTCCGAGTGTAACAACAGCCAGCTATTATTTTAAATGCATCTGAAATACCTAGAGATATTAAGATAGTAAATTGGTTACAATCGCTAACAATGCTCTCGAGGTGCTATTGTCTAATGCCATTGTTCCGCAGCGCTATTTGCAAGTCGAATTAGACTAAATATGATATCGTTTAGACAACTATATCGGAGACTTCTCAGTTAACTTGTGCTCATATTAACACATTCATTACAAATTTCTTAAATTCCTTAATATCATAGTATTTACTACATGTCTAATAACTAAAATAAATTATATATAAGCAAGGCCCCGTTGTAAAATGTATTTTAAATGTTTGTAGCATTATATCTAATAATTCGCTTTGCTGGTTGATAGAGTGTAACGCCGCCTTCTTCCTAACTTCGGAGTGTTGTTAGAAATTGAAAAATCCCAGTGGCACTTTAGTCCCACCCGGGTCTCGGGCCCCGGACCTCTCGTTGTGGTTAAGCATGTTAACTACCAGCGCACGAGAAACTCCAGATAGGGACTAAAGAAAGGCTAAATGTAGAAAAAAATAGCATAATTTAAATTCACCATGAAACGTGTTACAAAGTGTCAGTTAACGTTTAATGGTAAGCTGCAGTGCAGCATGGCGCTGCCCCAAGGTGCATAACAATTATGCGGGTAATCCCCCAAAAGACTCCAACTGCACGTTGACCCCCTTGTTCTTAATTTTCTCGACCGTCTCCGTAAAATATGGACGACACAGATCTATGACGAACAAAAGTAATAGTTGTAAAACACCCCTTTTGTGAACGTATCTAACGTAGAACAACCCGAGCCATTGTTGGGGCCACAATGGCGTCATCAATACAACGACAAAAACACAGCAAAAAACAGCAAAATCACTCGAACACCTGCGATTGATCTGTACACCCTTTATTAAGCGATTAGTGCCGAAATGCATATGCCTGAGTCAAAGGAAACTAACCCTACTGATGTATGAAATGAAGTGCAAAATAAATTAATGAAATAGATTTTGAATATTTTTCCAGAGTAGAGTTTATTTTTAGGTGTGCCCTAGTGGTTTGACTATTTCACTAGGTAATTTTAGTAAAGTGATGCGATAATATGTGCCCCAAGACCAGTGATTTAAAAATAAAATTTTATCAACATCACCGCAACGAAGACAAGTCGTGACAATTTTCAATATTTTACCTCGCACAATTAACTTGTGGAACCAGATTCCGCCCTCGGTATTTCTAAACCGATACGACTAGGAGTTTTTCAAGAAGAGAGCCTACACTCATCTCATGGGCCAGCAACATGCTCGAAACTCTTTTATAGCATAGGAGTTCAAACGAGCAATGGAGCCATCAGATGACTAGATACTGCCGCAGTGCATCCGAATACGACCGGTAAGACTGGGGAGGTACCGCTCGCTTTCGTAATGCCACGATATAGTGACCGTATAGCTATGATGCCACTTTTGTGCGATATATGTGTTGCCCATGGCTCAATAGGGAGAAAGAGGAAGTTTATGGACATCGATAATGACTAAAAGACTCCGATCTTACTCACTATGAATGTTAGTTTGGCAATAACATTTTCGTTTAAATGCTTGCCACATAGCCAACAGGTCACAACTTAAGTAGTCAGGAGATGATAAGCCATTAACCCACATTTTTGAACCCGGAAGGCGATGGCCATTGTAATGGAACATGTATAAGTTAATTTATGATTCATAATAACCGCTCTCGTCGGTTTTACATGCAATTAGCATATATTAGTGTTATGAGTCAAGATAATAAAGGAGTGGTTCAATTACATCGTTACTTAACGAGTGTGGTTAATGAGTTAATGGGTAAGCATAAGGTGATGCGACTAAGTCACTCGAGCATATGTGATTTTATGTACAGGACAACTATTGATGAATCTGTGCTACTATTTAAGCCCTGAAGAGTTGACGGTATTATGTGAGGCATTTGTGGGCCTGGAAACGTTTATATGGTGAAAGTGTGGAGCCCTCGTGAATGTTTAGGATACTGGCCTTAAGTTAATCAGCTTATACCAATTCAATGGTGCATGGTTTTTGTGATAACAGAGAATACGCGGGAAAATGCGTTTAAGCGCCGTCTCAGATCCTCAGGATGGGTGGTAGTTAACTCGCCGCGTAGTGTACCACTAGTGCCATTAGTGCCGCCTTTGATGAGGTTCTCCAGGCACCTGGACCGCTGGTGAGTCCCCCAAGGGACCAATGCCATTTCCACTGACGGATCGGTAGATTGAATCTGTCAGCTTCGGAACAGTGCAATGAGGTGAGCTCCCCATCGTCCCCGCATCCTCTTCCTGCTCTTGAGTTCCCTTTTCTTACAAGAGGGCTACAAATAGCAGACTGAATGATAATCCACTTCACGGCAGTATCGCACGAGTAGGTGGTGCCTCCCCGGTCGTGCCCAGCAAATTCCACAACAATGCACCATGGAACTACCCTTACAACATGTTCAGTAAATTAGTTCACCAGTGAGATACTGGTCTGTAGCCGTGTATGGAACAAGTAACATTTACGGACACGTTAGTCTCCACACGTCATGTCCGTATTACGTAAGGGTATCCGACATTCATGAGCGCCACGATGCGCGAGGTCAGGACACGACGCTGCATAATACGCGAAGGTCGCTTTTGTTTCACGTGACTCATGTACATGCGGGCGTGAAGTGGAAAATACGGAAAAACTTGTTCTTACATTTTATTATTCATTGAAATGTCGTATTTTCTAATATTTTTAGGATGCCGTTGAAAAGAGACATAACTGCGAAACACTTAAATCATACGAATAACGTTCATGATAAAATTCATGGATATGCAGAAGAATAACAGTTCTTACACGCAAAAAGTATATAACGGATTTGAATGAAATTTGGTATGTTAATTTGTTTAACACAACGTACACGCGGAGGATTTAGATTGAAATATTGGAGGTAGAATTATACTCACTAGTAATGGACTCGCCCGGATATCGAAACTTAGTCTCAATTATAAAAACACTTTTGTAGATATTTAATAAAAATTAAATGTCATACGTCTCATGTGTTTGACAGTGTCACAGTGACAATGCATCTGCAGTACCTCTTGTGTTGCGGATATCTATGGGTTGGTGATCACTCATTACAAGTGGCCCAACGGCTCGTTTGCCACATATAATTTTAAAAAAAGTGTGTATCACTTCGGCGTAAGCACTGTACATCGTACGGTATATATTCGTAGTCATTCCGTGTCATTCAATTATAATAACAAGTTCGAATGCATGTTATATTAAGACATAAGCTTTCTGCATATCTCGTTCATGTAATGGTTAACAATAAGAGTGATCCCTTCTACAGCCGCAACTACTTTACGGGTTGTAAGATATGGGATGTCGTTAGACCTGTCTATGCTGTGACGTGAACACGTGCAAATTATATTTCAACGGGATTTTAATTTTTCAATTTAATTTGAGTTTGTTTTTATTCCGTATGATTTTCGTCCGAATTTCGTCCCGTGTACGTTGATTACATTAACGAGAAAATTAACTGATAATGCTATGTATTGAGTGAAATAGGTCGTCGCATAAATTATGTATTAGACTATTGTCTTTAATTATTAATAGTAAATCACCTTGGACTATCTAGTTGAAGCACTACGCACTTAAAGAGTAGGTACATTGATATTTATTTTTCAGCGCCATACACTAAAACAACACCCAAATCACTCGTATTACCCACCCTATCCGACTGAAACGCCATTTCATTGCTCTGAGAGGGGGACCTGCGCACACCACACACGAGGGTGCGCTGGGCCGAGTCATCCGCAGCGCCACATTGGTGTACCGGCAAATCATCCATGCTCGGTAAGCGACTGCCATGCGGAGTAGTGTTCACCGCTCCAGGACCGTAACATACCGGAACCGAAGATTGTATCTTGAGGTGAGACTCATCATCCTCTCAGCAAGGAATAAATGTAGCTGTATATTACTTATACGTGTTGAGTCGGGTTGACACATGGAGCCGGTGATGGCCTAGCGATGGACTCTTCGTGAGGAGTACTACGTGCATAATGGCAGACTATAGCACATCACAGAGGTGCACACCCAAGGTGGCCTCATCTTATGGCCTTCCGGGCCGTACTGTATATTGTATGTATGTAACATAGGCATCAGCTGTCACAGCTATCATCACAAGTCAGAGCGTGTATCTTTGCAGATATGCAACAGTACCTACTTGTGAGAGGACTCCATCCATCAATACTATTTTTTATAATTAATATTGCTATGCTTTTCCGTACGTTGTGGAAAATGATGACGTGGCCAAAGACAGAGCACGCTTGCTTAGAGTGTACCTATTCACCCGTGTTTCAGAAGCTGGTAGCGGATTCCACAGCTTAGTATGTACGTGCTAGGAAAGCTTATTAGAATCTTTTTGTACGTGTGGCTGGGATTTCTACAGTGTAACGATGTCGAGTCTCCGATCGTCTGGTCGTACTGTTTAAGAAAGGTGAAGGTGGATGAAGGTCGTGAAATTCAGAAGTACACTCTCCTAAAAGCATATCGTAAAGCGACTTTCCTGCGGTGATCTAGGCTATGGAACTTGGACGTAAGCAATTATTCAACATTAATTAACCTAATAGCATGGTTTTCTATTGTGTCCAGGACTTCCAGTTGGTACTTAACCGTGCCATCCCACAGGTGTGAGTAGTACTCCGTACACGGCCAGACTTGTGCTGAGTATAGATTGAGCAGCTGTTTTGGTGTAAAGTACCGTCTCACCTTCGACAGGATGCACAGCTTTATAGCAGCTGTTTGAGTCTTGCCTCAATAAAATTGCCAAATTTTATGCTGGGTGTTTGAGTAAGAACCAGACGCTAGAGATGATCGGCAAACAGTATAGATATAACTCTGGAAGTACACTCCCACGGCAAATCCGCGACTAGGTAGGTTAGGGCTGTCGCTGCGCCCTAGGGCACCACGTGATACCATCTGCAGATTTCTTTCAAATTATTTAATGTGTCATTCAATCCCAAACGCAACCAGAAACGGGACGTTCTGTATAGTAGTCTATCGATTAATTACAATGTGCTGTAACAGAACATTTTTTACTCATGTGGGAATAGTATTTAATATTTAATTACGTTGGGACTAACGAATAATCGATAAACTCCCCTAATTAGTAGCAGGAAACTGGAATGCCGTTATTATGGTGCACGATGGCTGTACTTGTATACACTTCGTACAATGCAGTACCTACCACCTTCTAAAAACATAAGTCAATTACAAAAACGCTTACATTACATGATAATCGATTGTAGTCCATGATTCAGTCGCAACTGCCAGATCCGAGTGAATGAACTGTGAACAAAGGGCTTATCGCTGTGTTTCCACATACATTAGCTGTTCCGTCGCCATAAACTAATAACCAGCTATTACAAAGAAGTTTTTAATAAAATTTGACAGACCGTACGCGTTATCTACGCCCGTGGGTCAATTCACATGTTTCAGCGGAATGGAGCTAAATAAATGTGTGTGTCAGCATCACCGGAGTTTACTTATTAGGAGAGACCATAACGCTTAAGGTGTGCGAGTCATAAAAGATATAAGCATGGTGGCGATCCGCTGGTGTTATGTTCAATTACTCAGTCACTGTTTCACAAGATTTTGCTCGTATATATTTTCCATGATGTGCACCATAATTAAACCATATTTTTATAAATAGTAAATTCAAATGAAATGAAAGTAACTAAAACATTTAACAGACATGCTTTTATTTACTTGCACATAATATTTCAAGAAGAGGTGTATCGTCGAACACAACTCCGATGGGCAGTGTTCATTAGCTAAAGATGATTTTTTCGTCCAAATTACCTCAGAGCCTGAAATATAAGGCCAATGATGACATATGGATCTGAGACTTGCCCCGACATGAGAGCCTCTTACATAAGCTCAGTGCCACTCCGTGCGCGATGGACAGAGGTATGCTCGGTATTTCTCTGCGCGAAATAGTCCGAACTTCAGTGATCAATAAAACAAATCCTCTGCCGCTCCCGCTAACACCTTGGACCGTGGATAAAGTTTATCTTCAACAAACAGTTGGTATATTTCAACTCATTTGTGAACACTTCATGAGTTTCGTCATCGTGCTTCGATAAGTGCGATCTTTTGTTTCTATTTCAAGTGTCACTCGAAGGCTTATGAAATATACTCGTAGGAGATTGTTAATGTTTTAATTTTTACCTAGATGCGTCAGAAAGAGGTTCTTAGAGCGGGGTTATGGCGGCACTGCACCGGAAGGCGGAGTGTTGGACGGCCTCCTACCCGGAGGACTAACGACTAGGTAAAGGTGGCGGAGAGCCGTCGGATACAAGTGGACGGGGACTGCGCTCTATGGGGGAGGTCTATGTCCAACCGTGGACGTCGTACGGCTAATGATGATTACGATGTATGTGTGTAGATTTATATGTTCCATCCCACACCCTGAGTGGCTTATAACGTTATACGGTTACGGTTCATAACGTATGTAGTGTCGCTAGATTCGTCTTGATAACACGAGCGACGCGCTATCAAGACAAAAGCCAGACGGTTTTTTAATTTAATGTTAGGCTATTACTTACTGTTGCAGAGATCCTTACCAGCCCATCTGCTCACTGTTCTACTGCATGAATTTGCCTCTTGTGAATTTTTTGGACAGTCGGCCGAAGCACGTACTGCACGACGCCGACGACGCGGTAGCCATAGCAGTTGCTAAGTCCGCCCTTGCACACAAGTAGAAGAACACCCAGACACGCATCCGCAGTAAAATGCCAATAGGGCCAACCTACGGATAACAGGTTTTAGTCGGTAGTAGCTATCGCTTCACGACCTGAGCCCGACACACACTTCGGGCCCCCTTGAGTCGGCTGGATGGTGCGTAAATGCATTTCTCCTGCTAGAACCAATGTTACAAACACCGCTCGTACCGGTCGAGCGTTGAAATCTCACATATAGTGACACAGTTATAACACATATGACTGACGAAATGACAAACCCACACACCGCTTACGGAAACGAGCCAGTTAAGTTAAGTCGAGAGCTTGGATCTATAGAAATAGAATAACGCGACTGTAGAGAGCTCTAATAATAATAAATAAATCAAGAACACGGCTTTTGTCAATTTGTAGCGCAAATCAGCCCCTCCCGTCAGAGGGGGGGGGGTGAGGAGGTCGGCCTCCTCAGATAAGCCAAACGTTAAACGAGCTCAATTATACTTATCCACGACACCGCAACTTAAACGGCATCGTGCGCGCGCCGTCCCACTAGTGTGGGGGGACCTTTTCCCCTTTTCGGTCCCAATAACAATCACCATAGGGTAACTCCCACAGTAAAATTCCGGTTTGTCTCTTCCCATCTGCGGGAAAAGAGTGGGGTCTATCCCCCTATCGTCTCCCTAAACCTGAAGACAAAAAAGTCTTTCATAATGCAAGTTATAGATAAAATAAAATAAAATAAAATTGGAAAACCGTATTGAGAGTTTGGAGAGTAATAGTCGGAAAGCTAGCTTAGTAATTTAAAATGTTCTTAAAAAAACTAAGGAAACCAAAGAAGATTTAATCCGAGTGATTGAATCTATATCGAAGACTATAGGTATCAATCAGTTTTCAAAAAATACTATAAAAGACATGCACAGGGCTAAACCAATAAAACTGAATACCAATGCTCAGATCCTAGTGGAATTTTCGTCGACAATTGTAAGAAATGATTCTCAAAGTCATGCAAATTCTTTAATGCGAAACAGAAAATTAAACCCTGTACTAAACATTTGGGTATAACAACAAACGAAAGTGTACCCATGTGTATAGCCGAGAACCTGAAACCCAAAACAGGCCGCCTCTTTTTCCTAGCACGTGACTGTTAGCAGGATTGCCAACTACAAGCATTGCTGGACCTCATATGGATGAGTATACCTCAGGAAACGCGACGATACTAAAATTATTCAAATTCGTAGTGAATCGTAAGTTCAAAGTATAACTGAAGAAAGTGACTATAACGTATATTAAATCGTAGAATAAGTACTTTATTTGTATTATGTACTATAAACTATAATTTTGTATACACGCTGCTGTCTCTTCTCAATAAAACAATACTAAAAATGTTAAAAAGACAGCAACACAACTCATACGCTTCTACACATAAATACATATACTAAAATACATTCATATAAATATCTACAGTTATTGTCTAGAACTTTATCTAATTTTTATAGCACTGGACACATACTACAACTGCTTATACATGTACACTAGTAGTGTTTATAAAAAGACTAAAATACTAACTACTCTACACACTTGCTCCTTGGGAAACATACAAACACGAAGATAAACTCAAAAAACAATTAATACAATCAACTAGAACTACACAAGCGCTCAATTTTGATTGGCTAAAAGTTACAAAAACACTAAACCTTTATCACATATACATTCTCTTAAATATTATTTCTAATGGCTAACATTACACAGATTATAAGTGATATCGATAAACTAGCAATTGCAGAATCCATCTCATGTGATTTGAAAGAATTTAAGAAATACTATGAAAAAGGTTGACTGACTTCACTATCATTGGTCAAAACATAAGAAGCATATATTGTAACCTAAACGATTTTTTGGTAAACTTTCAGTTTCTTAATCTTGAAGTAGACGTTATTATCCTCATAGAGTGTATTGTGTGACGACAATTCAAAATTACAAACTATACAACTTTTCACACCTCTTTTCATCTAAATCGTAATGATGGAGTTGTTAACGTAAGTTAAAGATGGATTAAATCATAAAGTAGTAGAACTAAAGCTAATACACGTATCTTGTCTAAAAATAGAAATACTCAACCATACATTACTATGCACTTATCGTTCACCATCAAATTCAAATGCGGATGCCTTCACTGTGTCATTATCCCGTCAATTAGACTTCCTATCTACATACTACAGACATACTACAGACATGTACCTAAAATAAACGAACTCTATGCCATGGGCTACTGAAGGAATACTAAGATGTATAAAAATCGTTATAAATTATAAACCAAAACGATACTTTTAATGAAATAAAGAAGATTACCTATACACGCTATAGAAATTATTGCAGAAAACAAAACGAAATTATGATAAAAAAACTATTTAATGATTCTATTAAAAACAATAAAATTCTATGGAACAATATTAAAATAGTAACGCATACTTATTAGTGTGCGTTATTATTTTAATTTTTCGAATGACGCATCGATTCACAAGAAGAACGAATAGTGAACTATTAACATTATCCTCCTCGCCTTATGTATCAGCCAACCACATAAATATATATTTTGCCAATATAAGTTCCGAATTAGCCGAATTGATAAAATCAAAAATAAATGAAGAGGACTTAAGCCCTTATCTTCGAAATGTACCTTCTCAGTTTCAATCGTTTGTACTGCACGATACCAATCCAGATGAGATCGATAATGTGATTAGAGGTCCAAAAACAGATAGGTAGTGATGGTATCTCTACAAAATATATTAAATTCATAAGGCATACGATTAACCCACATTTAATGTATCTAGTAGAGCGGTGTTTTACGTTAGGAATATTTCCTGACTCTTTAAAAAAATCTTTAATTACTCCATTATACAAGGATGGCGATGGAGGTGGTGTCGAAAACTATAAGCCTATTTCAGTTTTATCAATGTTAGCTAAAATATTAGAAAAATTACTAAACATAAGATTACTAAAATATTTAGAAACCTTCAATATACTGTCGCCTCATCAATTTGGATTTAGACGTGGTGTCTCCACATAATGTGCTATAACTTTACCTGCTACTTTACTATCTGACCAAATAAATAAAGGTAAAAAATGTATAAGCGTCTTTTTAGATATTAAAAAGGCTTTCGACGTCGTCTCTATTCCCATTCTTTTACACAAGCTAAATAAAATAGGAACACGAGGAAATCCATATGCAAGATTCGTAAATTATTTGTCGAACAGAAAACAAAAAGTAAAACTTAGTGATATAAACAGTATAGAAACACACGTCATTTATGGAGTTCCACAAGGCAGTGTTCTTGGCCCCACCCTTTTNNTGATATTTTTAATATTAATGCTAGAAGCTCAAATTTTCAATTTGCTGACGCAGATGATACTGTACTCGTCTTCGTGGGCTCGTCCTGGAACGAAGCTAGGAATATAGCCGAGCAAGGATTATTTCAAGTTGCTCCCAGAGTAAAATTTAATCTCTTAACTTTGAACACGAATAAAACTAATTACTTTTGTTTTGGTACTGATACAAGATCGCAGCCTAAAGAATTGCTAATTATTAAAATCCACGATTGCACGAATATAGGACTAGATGGATGTTCCTGTCCCATTATTAACGAAGTATCACAAACTAAATATCTTGGAGTACTAATTGTCTAAAGACTTTGCTGGTATCAACAAATCGATTTTATGGTATCTAGAGTTACAAAGTTAATGTGGATATTCAAAAACCTGAGACATGTCATCCCTGGAATGAGTTGTGGATCCCCAAATGAATTACTAAATCAAATCTATAAAGCCTTGGTTGAATATATTATTAGAAACTGCATTTCGATTTGGGGTGGAGCTCTCAAGACATAGTTTCTGACACTGGAAAGAGCCCAGCGTGCTCTGCTTTAGGTTATGTATTCATCAAACCACGTTATTTCTCCACAGAAGCAATATACAAAGAAAGTAATTTATTATCGGTACGTAGGCTGTACATTCTAAATACAGTTCTCATAATACATAAAAACATTAATTTTGAATCAAGCATACTCAGTAACCGTCGAAAAGACAAATAATCCTCGTTCCGTCTTCAAACACAATTTTTGCGAGGCTACAGTTCCCATTTATCTCGATTCGTATATACAATAAATACAACAGTTATTTTTATATATATCCAAAAACGTTCCGTGATTCTAAAATAATGGTTCTAAAATGGATAAAATCTCTTACATATGAGGACACAGAGGAACTTTTACAGTATACAGGAAAGTGAGGATTTATCCTCCTACAAAAACCAAGAATATATTTTGAGTATATAATGCATGTACTTTGCATGTACTTTGGCTAGATACAGTAGGCATTATTTCTATAAAAAAATAGTATTAAAACTGATCCCAAGACTGAGGTCATACGGCAAAGACCATAACACACAAACACGCACGCATGCACGCACGCAAGCACGCACGCACGTACACACACACACACGCACACGCACACGCACACGCACACGCACACGCACACGCACACGCGCACGCGCACGCACACGCACACGCACACGCACACGCACACGCACACGCACACGCACACACACACACACACACACACACACACACACACACCCACACCCACACACACACACACACACACTATGTGTGAGCATTGCTGTGCAACAACAAGCAACTGGAAAAAATTTAGTTATATTTTGTACATATTTTTATGGAAGAGCGGTATCTCCTGGCACAGGCATACATTGCCTAAAAGGAGGCATCGACATGTAGATTTAAGAAAAACTGTTTACCCAAATAAATAAATTTATATTTAAAAAAATATATGAATAATAAACACATTTTCATTATTATACTCCGGTCGACTCCAACTCGTAATTTGTTTAACGAACAAAAATGCCATTTGAATAACACACATACATTACAAATGAATATCGACGGTATGATTAAAACTTCATAAATGTACGGTCTCCACCTGTTTCAAACTTTCTCGGTCGCTTTTGTACTGGCTAATAACGTCCGAAGTGAAATTATTAATTTCGTTTCGTATATTTCGTTTTGATCGTTCGAAAACCTTTGTCACATTAACTACGGGTGCGGTAATATAAATTAAAACGTATTTGTTCGTTTTGTTGCCAAATATTGTTTAATTTTTCATTATTAGTTGGTTAAAGTTGAGGTGGCCACGCAGGGGTCGTAACTCATATGAATTGCTTGGTGACAGTAAGTGTTGTTTTATACCAACTTGAGCTTGAACCAGTGGGGCGCGCCCGGTGCGTCCGGCGCGTCCGGCGCGTCCGGCACGTCCGGCGCGGCCGGGGCAGGTTGAGCTGTCGCTTCAAGTGGTGTCAGAGAGATGATCAACGTTAAAGAGCGAAAAATAGACAATGGAGAGGCGACAGTTACTTTTCAAACATCTCTTACTGCCCTTTGTCATATTACCTATGTCATATATTTGATATTCCAAATGTGTCCGACGTATTAAACTGCTACTGCTATTGAACCATTTTCGTCCATTTCGAAAGAATCTCTTTCAAAATTTTGACTTGGAAATATTCTTTAAATACTTTTATACTTGTAACTATTTCCGTCAAATAAAAAGTGGTTTTATTATAATGAGTTTCACTCTCGTAAACATAAATCATTGTAAAAATCATTGCCATCTTCCCCCTCCTTAGCTCATTTTTAACGGAATTAAAATAAAAACCCATAAAGTCACATTTCCCATAGCCTTGTTTGTTATTTATGTCTATTTTGATTTACATCTAAGTAATAAACATGCAACACCATTGCGAGTGACACATTAAATGTTTAAATAGGGCAACACTCGGAACGACACGTTAACCGTTATTAATAAAAGCGTGTAATGATCGATTTGATCGTTTTACTGTTAATACAAAGTAAGTTTTGTGATTTATGTTATTGTGTATTAAAAGTTGACAAAGAAACAAGTTGTTAACGAAAGCATTGAGCGCTAGGGAATAATAAAGGGTACCTAATACTTGAAACTATGTTTTATTATATTTTTGGGGATCAGTTTTCATTGTCATCACCACCATCGTGAATATTTTTACTGGGCATCAAAATAGAAATGTTAAAGTTTGTGGCAAGCTGCGAGGTCAAGCGGGAAGGCCCCCGGGCCTGCCGGCCCAACTCGTCTGCGATGCAATATCTCGTACTAATACTTCCTCAGTTAAGATACAGGAGCGTTTCGTGTGGTATGTTTTGATGCCCATTGGACGGGAGGATATTTTGTCTTCTTAAAACACATCTATTACAAAGTTAGCAGAAAAATTAATAATAAGTTTGGAATAATATTCAAAGATTTTACGACACGTGTGTAGGGAGCGTGATGGCCGATAAAGGTCTCGCCTTATCATCCGTTTAAGCCCCGGTAGACTCCGACAATGTAGTTTACCGTCGTATTTGCCGTTAGTACATGTAGGAAACATATTGGACAACTCATTCTAGACGTCCCTTAAACTTCACTTGAGGATGACGCATCAAACAGGTAATAATTAGATTGTTCAGACGAGACGATTTTATTTTATATAGATGAGATTGGTATAGGGTGATGAATAATTACCTCCCTTGGGAGCTGGTGGCTAAAGTGCTTGCCGAAGTTCACCACTTTCTGGCTGGAAGAAGAATCCTTGGAGAGCGCACCACTCTGGATGAAGTGCAGAGAGTTCGTCGACGAGGAAAAGAGGCTCTCATGCAAAGATGGGATGAAGACTGGGCAGAGCGTAGGTACATAGCATTATCACCACCATACGCCCGGTCCTGGAGCGTTGGATATGGCGGAAGCGTAAGCGCCTTACCTTCCGACTAACGCAAGTGCTCACGGGACATGGTTTTTTCTGGGGTTGCCTGCATAAAAGGGCGCTTAGTGAGCCTGGGCCGATGATTATGGGGCTGCCGAGGACTTGGCCCAGCATACGCTGGAAGTTTGCACTGTACGGTCCCGACACCGTTAAGACCTGCAAGTGCAGCTAGGTATACAGGATCTCTCACTGTCAAGCATCATTCAATCAGTGCTTGACAGTGATGGTGCTTGGTCAACAGTAACCTCTTTTTGTGAGGATAATGCACCGAAAAGAGACTTCGGAGTGAGCCAGAGAGGAGGCGACAGACCCAGCTCGTAGGAGACTTTGTATCCAACAGCTCCTACCACCCGTCATTTCCGCAGTCAGGAAGGGCACTTGCCTCCAATTAAGGCTTCGGCGTTGTTAAGGTTACTCTAAGTGCCGGAGTATCCCCGTGCCTCAATGAAGACAGGCCCTTATCTTTGTTCCGGACAGTCACTAGGCTGTCTGATCGCTGACCGAGCCGGGGCATCCCATCATGGTCTGATCGCTGACCGAGCCGGGGCATCCCATCATGGTCTGATCGCTGACCGAGCCGGGGCATCCCATCATGGCGGCCGAAGGCTCTCACAGTGGTTTTAGTCGATAGTGGCAATCTATCTATATATCTATATATCTATATATCTATATATCTATATATCTATATATCTATATATCTATATATCTATATATCTATATATCTATATATCTATATATCTATATATCTGTGCTGAGTCCGACACACCCTTCCGACTCACCCAGGGTCGGTTGGATGGTGCATAAATACATTTTGCCTGCGTTAAAAAAAATAATGATGAATAATGAATGAAATTAATGAATATTCTTTGTTGTGCACATAACAAAAACATACTACTCACAACACATAAATGCACCAAGTGCAGCCTTTTTACTGAACAGTAATCTCTTCCAGGCAACCATAACTAGAGGAAATCACTTAATATGTTAACAGGAGACAGTGCCCAAACGAATATATGTATAAAATAAATACAGATATGTAATTCTGTACATAATACATATAACATATAATTATAATTTAAATTATATATACGTTGACATATAGGTATATTAAGCTACTGATACTATATGTATTTAAAGATAATAAATAATAATCTAAACATATAAATATATATCTCAAATCTACGCGCAATCTATGAATGATCTCGTAAGCCTATGTTAACATTTTTTAAGTTTGACAGACGTATGTTTTCAACCAAAGAATAAACACGCATAAAGCTCGAACAGATTGTGAATGGCCACAGCATCATGACATGTGACCACACAGTCACCTGCAAGAACGGAGAGTACCTCTCGCGCACAAGATGCACAAAGTGCCAGCTCTACGGTAGCGTTTCATGCACGTTGTGAGTTTCCACTTGACCATCGAGGGGCAGGCAGAAGGTAGGCGACGCGCCTTCACAACTCCTATGCGGATGTTTATGGGCGTCAGTAGCCATCAAGAGGGGAGCCTCTTGATGGCTACTGACGCCCATAAAACTGCACGTTTGTCCTATATACTATGGTCAGGACACAAATTGTTTTTTCTTTAAATAAATACTCTCGATCGACACAAATCGTGAGTCAGCTCACACGCGATGCAGGCATTCTCTGGAACGATCATGACTCCGAAATGATAGGAGCAGAGACCTAAGGGATATAAGACAGCAAATCGTTACCCTGGTGTTACGTACATATTTTTTTCGCCCTATCTTTTTCGTGAATACGTTCCGTTTTAACCACCTTGGCGTTATGAATTAAACAATAAATCCTGAAAGAAATTAAGATAGTATAATATCATTGTGGTAAAAATAATAGTAAAAATACGCTAATACATAGTAATAAGGTGCTATTATCAGTCGAGGCTTATCCACCACTATACCGATGGAAGCTGATGATGACTGTAGACAAACTTGGTCGGCAAAGGTATATTTTATACAAACCACGAATAATAATCAACGTCCAATGTCCAAAGTTTGGGAGTAGATTAAATTTGTACACGGGCCATCGCACTAATGGAACGTCTAGCTGGCGGTCGATGGTATCGAGTGAGTTCAGAATACGCCGCCAACTTCGCCAGTTGCGCTCAAGTAATTAGTGAAATGCAATTTATTTATTGAACTCGACTTACACCTACGTTTACAGGTTGATAGAATAGGCAGAGTGTAGGGTGCTAATACATAGGTCTATCTTACACTTGATGGTAGAGATGGTATAAGAGGCATACGTTAAAAGCAGATTGTTTATTAACATAGGTTGGTTAAACTGTTACACCTTCTCTCTATTCCACGTAATCAGATAGATCAGAAACTTTTGATAGCAAAGCCTACTGGAAAACACATTTTTTAATTGTATTACTTTTTAAAAAGGCGTTAATTGTCACGAGCTATAGCATTTGAATAGCATTGTACATTGTACAGTAACTAGATTACACATGTGGGCTGACCTCACGATAAACTTTAAATTCTGTAAAGTTTTATATCTCTTTATGGCCGTGGGTTCGCGGCATCGCAAGTGACCTCATTATTATGGCAAATTCACATGAAATTTGAAAACTGCTCTTCAAAAATAAATATATTTTCATAATAAATATAAAAGCGGGATTCAAACTGTTAGAGCACGCTCGGCATATCCGGTCACCTTACACACCCATTAGGCCAATGTCTTCGATGTTACGAACTCGGCACGACAGACTACTTACAGACGAAGTATCACCGTGAAAGCTTTCAGCCGCTGTTGCAGAGTGCCCTGGATCTGTTAGTAGCATTAGACCCCAGAGACAGGCTTAAGTAAAAGAATGGTCACTATCAGCTAAGGAGTCACACCGCCCATTAAACAGGTTAAGGTGCAAGAATTGCTGCACCCCTCTTGTAAGAAGAGGGGGATCTTTACACCCCTCTTGTAAGAAGAGGAGGCTTAAAGATCAGGAGGAGGAATCGCTCTCGGTACCCCTCTTATAAGAAGAGGGGACCTAAAAGCAACAGGAGGTGGCGCTTTTGCGCACGGGGCAAGGGGTGAGGATGGAAACCTCACCCCATTGCATTGTCCCAAAGTCGGTAGGGTTGCCCTGTAGTGCTGGAAAACCTCATCTGTGGAGGTGGCATCTGTCCCTTAGGGGGCCGACTAGCCGTCGAGGTGCCCTGATGATTGTTGTTCCGGGGGACCTCACCAAGGCCAGCACTGATGGCACTCGCGGTGCTTTTTGTGTAGCCCACCCAGGGCCGGTGAAGGCGAGTAAATGCGTTTCCCCGCGTCAACAAAAACAAAAAAAACAGGTCAATACGTCGGCAAAATTTATTTAGGCTATGAAAGATTTCCTTTTTTCTATCAAATAGGGGGCAAACGAAAGCCTTCGGAGCCTTTTACGACTACCGTCCATGAACATCTACATAATAACTATGCATATGTGTTGAACAATGGGCTCTCGTAATACAGTATCACCTCCTAATCTAAGAAGCTCGATTGTAATTCCATCCTTACCTGGAGCCTTTCACCCTTTAAGCTGCGTAAGAGCCCGAGTAACCTCACTCAATCTGACGGCCGGCAGATCGCTTGACAAATGTCGTATTAGGCTTGCACGCGGATCGTTGTTTAGGATATCGGGATGGGGCGCGTGCGATGCATACAACTTGCTATACAAAGCTTCGCTTTAGCATGAGATTCCTGGCGTATAAGAAACGGTAGCCCCAGAATCAGTCCTAGTCTTTGTCAGATAACTTCTTCCAAGCTTCTTCTCAAAAACCTTCAACCCACTATTCTGCTCAATTGTTTCGGTGATCGGTAATCCTTTGAAAGAAGCTTGACGCCAAATTTTAGAGGCTCCAGAGCTGTAGTGACACACCCTGAATTTAATATTAAACAATCCACTTAAGCATGACAATCATCTAAGTTATGCGACGAGATCCCCGGCCGCGCGGACCGCCCGGTCGGCACAAAACATAATCAACTAACAATTACACCTAATTTGTCACTGACAGATGACATATAAAGCCTCCCTAATAGCCTCTCATATTAGATGATACATATTATAAACAAGCTGTATTAGAAAGTAAACGGAAAGTTCTTACTTAATAATCTGATGTCACTTATTTTTTTTTTCTTTTTATACTTCTCTCTGCCATCATTTTTAGCATAACACGTACGTGACGTAACGTACAGTACGTTATATTATTATTAAGATGAGGGCAGCATGGGAACATAAATAATACGTAATAATAAAAACAACTTGTATGGACGTATGTAGGCTCTCATAAGCGGTGTAGTCGTCTTCGCCCTGAGAGCCTGCAAGAGCCAGGCAACACATCGGAGAAAAACTAATCAACTTAATGTATATCATTATGTTATGCGCCACATTTAGTACATTTTAACATTATGTGAAATTGAAACCCATTATTATAAATTTTGTAGTTTAATACACTAAGTTCTTCATTAATCTGCATTATTTTAATCTGCTAGCTCTTGCCAATATAATGTAAATAACTCCGAAATGCTATAAATAAGTATCACATTTAGTTGTGAAATAAAGTGAGAAAATATTGTTTCAAATATAAAATATTCAATTAATAGTGATGAGTGATGATTTGGGTCAAAGAGGAAGAAGTAATAGTTTCATCGTCACATAAATAGGGCTAAATGAAGTACAATAGCATCTGATATATTGTGATTGATGCCGGTCATCTGTGTCGTGTTATCGGCATTGTTAGGCCAAGAAAGGACCAACTTCTTAAATAAAAAGAAATCGAACCAAATTTAAACTCTCTTCATCGAGTTAATGTTCATTATTAATTTATATTTCTAAAAAGTGTGTGAAAAGTAAGTTTTTTTTATTAAATATTTGTAATTATAATTTGAATCGTTTAGGATTGAAATATTATCAGTGTCGTAAAAAACTGTTTAACGACTTCGGGTCCGCTTCACAGAATCCCAGAACAAGCATCTGTTAGAGTGGCTTATTATGTTTTTCTTTTTTAAGATAGAGACACTTCTAATCATTAAATAAATTATTATATTACCCAATTCTGAATGAACAATAGACTCATTAGACAAAGAACTAGCAAAACTAGCTCCTGTCGCATATTTTTAAGAGGTTCCAAACATAGAATCGCCTCTGTGGTGTAACGGTGCGGGTGTCACCTGTCAAGACCAATAGCCGCGTGGGGTCCTAGGTTCGATCCCCAGGTCGGACTGTTATTAAAATTTTTCTATTATTTAATATTTTTCAGGCTATTCTGCTCATACATTACATTGTCCGGGATTGGAATGTGTCTGAAGTGGCCATAGACTTGCTACCTATGACATCATGGGCCTTAGTACTTTTTTTTGGTGACGAAGGGGAGTGCATTTACACATAATACACACATGCTAAACCCATGCGGGAGCCTTCAGGCGCTATTAGTGGAGGGTACCGGATCTGCAACAGGACACCTCCAGCGACAGGCTGGCCTCGGCGAAAAGGCCAGACTTCACCTCCTCGAGGACTGTCCGGTTACTTTATGAACAGTCCGAACGATTCCGTGTCTTGTTGATATTGTGGACCGGGTTCCCATCCCGGCTCGACACAGAACACAGGGGCACTACTAAAGGCGCTGCAGATAGCGCCTCCTTCGTACCCCCATTCGACGTCGGCGTGGGGAGGCCAAGTCGGCAGCCTCCTCTCTCACCCGCTCGTCGGCTTCTTCCTGGGACATGACGGTCTCGCAGAAGGAAGCCATCGCCTGGTAGGACTCGTCGCTGCCGAGCATCGCGAGGATGATGCTCGACTTTGACAAGTCCCCTCCCACAACTGATGTCAGATCGTGACGCAGCGCCGCTCATCCAGGGCACACCTTGAGGGTGTGCTGGGCCCAGTCCACCGCCGCGACACAAACATGACGCCGACTCATCGGCTCCCTGTGGGCCGTCCTATACAGGATACTCGCCGAAGTAACCATGCCCGATGAGCACCTGCGACAGACGGAAGGTGAGGCGCCTACGGAGCCGCTCGAGGACCGGGCGTAAAGCAGCTGCATCTCTCTAGCGTACGGCTGCCGCGCCAGGTCCTCCTCCCACCTCTGCATTAACGCCACATGCCCTAACCGGCGGACCCGCAAGATCTCGTCATGCGTGGGATTCAAGTCGAGAGCCCTCCTATACGAGACAGTCGCAGCACTCGGCAAGAACCTGCGCCACGAGCTCCCACAGGGGATCGCCGGCTAGGGCTGTCGTTTCAGCCGGGCCTTATTACCTTTACTAATCGTGGTTTTCCTAGTATATCTACTGGACTTACGAGATGTGAATGTACTAGCACACCTTTGCTTACCTATTCGGGGATAATAGGTGTGAAGGTACTTCTCTTTTTTTGAAGGTAACAAAATAACAAGTGACATTTAGACATTTAGAACTACAATTGTTCTATAATTCCATGTTTGCTTTATCTTCAAAATATTTTTTCTACATAAATCATAACGTGGTACCAGCGTTGTGTGGAGAAGATGACAATTCTATACTCTAATCTCAGGATTATAGCAGCAAATATTCCCGACACACCCACTGCCAATTGGCGCCATATACGTGATTAGTAAAGTATCAAATCAAGATGATGTCTTGATTATAAAATAGTTTTAAAATAATAAACCACGATTTCCAGCGGCGGCTCCACAGTTTCCTGTGCCATGGATGAGTCACTTAGGTGAAGTAGAACGGTACGCGGTGGTACGGGACGTCGGTGAAAAAATGTACTCCAGTGTGTACGCACCTTATCTGTTGCATCAGATTATATACAGTCTGATGGTTATTTTACAATATGTGACTCATAACCAAATTTGTGAAAGTAAAGTTATAAAGATACTCTATTATCGCATTGTATTGCAATTTATTTATATTATATTTAACAATTGCGAAATTTATTTACGGCAATTGTTATGAGATCATGTCTTCAGTGACGAAAGTATCAAAACATCAGGGGTTGTCATAATGACAACTTTTTTTTGTATTTTTTAACTATCACTAAGTCGATTTACTTTATTATTATTCTGTTTAAATTAAGTGGGAATAAGTGATAAGTATATTATACACTTAATAGTAATATACAAAATCTACCGAGAAACCGTCTTTCTTATAACTCTAGGCAATAATCGATGACTTAATTCTACAACTAGTTTTTATACAAAGAGGTAGTGCTATGCATGGTGCAGGACACTACAACCTCCTATGCAACGGAATTGGGCCGGCACCCCCGTAAAGTTTAAAGTTAAAACCTTCGGTTCGTGTAGTTTGTGAGTAGCCGGGTGAAAAGGAGGGCAACGTATCGGCATAATTACCCTGATGTTTACGGGTTGTTCGTTTGTTCCCCTATATTATGAGAAAAAAAAACGTTAATGTTACTCATTACAATAAAACTACTATTACGGATTTTATGGCGATTTATTTAATTATATAACTAGATTTATTCTCATATAGGGCAAACTAATAGCTGGTATGAAACGGCATGGCGGCTGTCCGCCGTGAGAGGATAGAAAATAGGCGTGGGACCGACGTCTTAATATGCACCCTGAGGCACGGGGTGTAACACCGCCACCTTCCTGACTCCGGGACCGCTATTAGGAATTTAAATATCGCAATGACACTTTGATCCGACCCAGAACTCGAACCCGCACTGTGGTTGAGCATGCCTACCACTGGACAAGTAATATATTGATATGAAGTAAATTAATCGATCAATGTGTTTTGGGGTCGTTGTATTTGGAAGCAAAAGAGACCAAAAATTGCCACATTCTACGCCGTAACAGATCAAATATAATGTAAAAATGTATGTAATAGTAAAAATAAAATAGTAATTACTACGACATGTGAAAATATTTAAATTTTATAAAAAGATGTTGCTCAGATACTTAAATAATTATTTGTACAAGTGAAGTCAGAACTTTAAGTTTCTTTCGATTTGTTGTGTCCATGTTAATATATTTTTTGCCAAGCTGATATAAAAATTATGTAGAATATATTTTAATTGAAGCAAAAGACTATATAAGAAAGTTCTTAACCGAAAGATACACAATTAGGGGACAAGATACGTTTTCAAAACACTACGACATTCTATTTCATTTAATTTTATAAATGAAAAACATGAAAGATAAATGTTTATTTTGATTGATTGAAGTCTGTATAGGATAAATTGTCTAGACGAGATTCCACTAAGTCAACTTCATCAAGTCGGTATTTGTTGATTCACAGGTCGTAACCATGGCAATAAAGTTTCTCTGTTGAGGCAACAGGTGACGTGGTACATTCTAATTTATGTTTCAAATAAAATTTAAATACTTTTACAGTTACACTACTAGTCACAATTCTAACTCCCGGCCTAACTTAGTAGGAGGAGATTTATTAATAGAGGCTCTTTAATAATATAATATCCTAGTAACCGCACTGGGTAATAGAATTCTCGTAATTCTACAAGACAATTGTCGTTACTGGTCAATTTAAAAACCATTTTGCTCGTTTTTTTAATTCTCCAATTTGTTGCAGTATTACCGAACAAAGTTTCTCTTCGAAAAATCGAACTAAACCAGCTAAAAAATAATAGAATCTTTATAACGTAAAATATTAACATACTGTATAAATCGTGCGCCGGCGCAGATGACTCATGCCGATCGTCAAACAAACTCTCACGACAAAGGAATAGAATTAAAAAAGTGTTTAGTGTTGACCGGTGATTTGTGCGTTTGCGTTCATAACTTAGTACAGTCAGGTGGTCTTTTTGAATCGATTTTACTTTAAATGTCCTTCTCGTTATTTGTGATTTCTTATGGTCATAAATATACACAAACGCAAACGTATTATGTAGACGTGTACCCTCCTACACTCCATACTTCCTATAGGTCACCGGAAAATATGAAATTTTACGTAACTAACAACTATGATATCACTTTCAGAATAATGTCAGGGAAAGAAAGCATTACGGCCATTATATAAAACCCTAATTTGGCTGCACTCGGCATTATACTGACCCAACTTGGCCGCATAAAGTGTGACACAATGTAATGCTGTTTTCTTTTGCAATTTTATCGCAATTCAAATAGTTAATTCACACTTTAAAATTCTTATGACTATACCAAGTATTGCCATAAGTTTTGTAACGACGAAAAAAAACTATTTAATTGCATATAACATTTATTAATTTTACAGTTTGTTACATTAATATACAAATATAAACCAATTAATATACAAATATAAACCAATTAATATACAAATATAAACCAATTAATATACAAATATAAACCAATTAATATACAAATATAAACCAATTAATACACAAATATAAACCAATTGAAAATCTCATTCTAAGTGGCTACGAGAGTCAGTACAGTCCTCTAAACTTAGAGGCCAGTTATCGATAGAAGCATGCTCGCTTGCCATGGGAAAATTCACTCATCATCACTTCATCGTATGGATTGTTTTAGGGATTCCAAATTATCGTGGCGTTTAGAGCAAGCCGAGTCTCTACGAGTGATCACAAATCATAATCCAGCGAGTTATTAAGGTCAGGATTAAATGAGTAGTAGTCTTCAGCTCTTATCAAGTCCGGAGCGTTCGTTTTAAACAGGATTGGGGGGATCGAGCTTTATGATCTGGTTCCGAGTCTTGCTGGAAGGACCATACTTGGTTGTTGAACATGGTGTTATTAAATCTTCTCAGGAATGGTATCTTGATACACTTGTGCAGATGTTTTGATACCTTGTTCACAAAAATATTTCTCAGTCACTCCTTCATAGTTAACACCCCACCAAACCATCACTGAAATCGGATAAAGTTGCACTCAGTTGACTAATTTGGAAGCTTCCTAAGAACTAAGCATTATTTATGCTCATTGTACATAACCCGGTTTACAAACATTTAACTAATACCAAGTGTATAGAGAGTTCTAAAAATTGCAATTGGCTCCACACCTACTTTGTGCAATGTGATTCTGTTCTCTTTGTCACCTCACTCCATTTTTATATCGCAAAATATTATACAATATTTTGGCGTCAATGTGAGTATACACAATGAACAATCATATATTTCAGTATACGTAAGGTGGTAATCGTAATGTAATATTTTGTTATTTTTAATTATAACAGTATTCTTCTTTTTTCTCTTTGTTTTCATTCTGCCACAGTATGGTAAACATTCTCATTTTTTATGCAAAGTTCATAATATTAAAAATTGTCCTGAGGCACTACACATAAATTTATAAAACATAACGATTACATAATCTACCAATATTAATTATAACATAATTTGGAAAAAACAACAGCCTATGCAACTGGCTAATTCTGACGGATGGGATCGGAACAATCGTGGGTTATTTATAGAAGCATGGATATAGCATAAGTCTATGAGGAACCTATCCCTTCTAATCGGGGACGAGGAAAATCTTGCAGTGTCTCCGCACGACCTTTGCCTGCGTGTTGTGAAATATGCTCATTAGTGCCGCAGAATTCTTGATTGTTACAAGGCCAGACAATAAAATCAGAAGTCGATGAGCGTATTGTCTTACTAAAACGTTCCACAATACCAACCGTGGACCAACCGTCGCACTAGTCACAAGTAACAGTTTAAACTGTTAACCCCCGACACTTGACAGGTCAGCGCAAACATATCGAACGCGAGTGCACTCTGTTGTACATATTTGAACAAGTGTCTGTGACATGTGTCCACTGTCCACTTCAATGGCTTTACACTTTACAGCTTCCGCTAATTGCTTTCTATTAGCTGATCGATTATAGTTTTCTCTCTTTATTAGTTCATACGGTTCGTGCTCTCATCACAACTACCAGCCTCTCCTCGTACATTGCTAGACCTATATACAGGATAGGAACTCCAACACAACCATAGATTTGACATGATGTCAATTTTCATATATATTCAATAACTTTCCTAACTTGTACACAAAAATCTGAAAAAAGAACGTCGCGTTTATTCCTAGTTGTTATTATCATTTTAACACCTCTATATCTTGTAGTAGGTACCTCTTTATTGTTAGTAAAAATATCACCTAGAAGTGGCGACACCTTCATGTTTTACGCCACCAATAGTTCTAAACTGTGCGATTAATCGAATATTGAGTCGTTACAACATTAGATGTTTCTAGGATTGATGATTTTGATTTTGTATAGTATAGGATTGAGGTTCCGTGTTAGGTCCTGGGTCGTATCAAAAAGTATTGTTGGCCTTTCAATGTCTTGCAATAAGCTCGAGTAGGGAACTCGGTTTCGTCAGTCTCTCCTTCTTTTGATCTTGTTCAGGTTGTGTCGGACCGCCGTCCCATTGGATTTTGTTCAGGTTGTGTCGGGCCGCCGTCCCATTGGATTTTGTTCAGGTTGTGTCGGGCCGCCGTCCCATTGGATTAGGAGATGAAGTGATCACGGTACGTTAATGTCGGTGCGCTCGCCCTATAGAAACATTATTTTGGGCAGAGTTTGATGTTAACTTTGTTTTAATACAATTACATCAACGCTGTGGTTAATCCACTAACTTTGTAAAAAAACGACACTTTTTTACACATTACTAGTGTTTCTGTACTTCCTCCGTCTTTAATATGAATGTTTGTTTTAAGAAGCTCGTTTTTTTTTTGTATAACGTACAATATGTAAGATAATGTCTCCACTTTAGCTCACTATGCATGCAGTGTTCATCTGTTATTGGTTGTGCACTTAGTGCTTGTTTTATGTGTGTTATTATTTTTAGGTCAAAACAGTGTAAGAATTGTTGATAAACCCAATAAAATAAAATAAAAAATAAATTTCCTGCACAGTTGGTAGTCTCTATAGAGATGACCATAGCTGAAAAAAATTACACCACGTACTCAGTTAGTGTGTAGACTAGGCATAAAAGCTTTTTCACATTACAAAATAAACATATCGTGTGTACAAATAATGACGAATCTCTAGGTAACGCGATACATTCATACTGTTAATAGTTAATAATTAGGTACTGTGAGTCATCTGTCAATATTTAGTAGTCACTATGACTAACCGTAACAGTGATGAGTATACAGTGCATTGCTTTTAGTGTGTACTATTGATGTTGTTCAATAAAAGTTTAATCGCGGTAGAGCTTTTGGGAAAGAAAAAAATCTTGATGTCCTCGTGGTCAACGTTCCGGATTTCCATTCCGGTACAATAAAACTACTTTTACGGAATGTATCGCGGTTTATTTAATTATTTTACTAGCCCGACGTTCCAAAAGGTTTACAGCAACCATGGTCACGGGTGGACTGAGATGACAGATGTCCTGGTGCCATATGTTATTAAAAGTACCCGAAGATTTATTTGGTCCGATTTTTTTTTAAATTCTTATTCAATCGGAACAGATTAACGCAAACATTACGTATTATATCCTGCTGTCTTGAGGTGTTATGTTTAGTTTTTAATTTGATTTATCATTGGGTCCAAGGAGACAGGAGAACCCAGGCTTCATCTTTACGGAATTTCGATGTTTTTAGTTCCAATAGCCTCACGGATCATCCTTGGAAGGAACCTGTTCACTAGTGATGATTTGTGTTCACTAGTGATGATTTGTGTTCACTAGTGATGATTTGTGTTCACTAGTGATGATTTGTGTTCACTAGTGATGATTTGTTTTCACTAGTGATGATTTGTGTTCACTAGTGATGATTTGTGTTCACTAGTGATGATTTGTGTTCACTAGTGATGATTTGTGTTCACTAGTGATGATTTGTGTTCACTAGTGATGATTTGTGTTTTATCAAATCTAATGATAGGGGTCAACCACAGCGTGCTCACAAGACCGCAGATTTTGTATCACGTCGGTGTTTTGTATCAGCCACCAGACATCAGGACTTCTGTTATCTCAGTCCACCCGTGACCATGGTTGCTGTAAAGCATCGGGAATATCGAGCTAGTTAAATAATTAAATAAACTTACGAGTTGTGAATGTATTAGCACACCTCTACCTACCTCTTTGGGGAGAATAGGCGTGAAGGTACTTTTTTTTTTGTACCGCGATACAATCCGAAAAACAGTTTTAATTGTAATGGGTAACATTCATGTAAACATGGGACTTCCATGGCGAGAGAAGCCATGTTTTATTGCGTGAGGGGGCAAACCTGTTCTTGCTTATAGTCTTTTGGTACCTATCGTTGCTCGCAGATATATTTGTCTTAATCGTCACGTACAGACTGCGGATGCTAGGTAGATGTCCAACCTACCTCTATGCTCATCCTTATTATCTTTCAATGGACCACTAGAAATCCAAACTGTGCGGAACATGACTGTGAAGTGATAGCTTTAACGCGAGAGGTAACTCCGAGGTCTTGCCAGTGCCTTGTTTGGCTGCAATGTTTGGCCGATGGCAGTAGCTCGTCCATAGCCGTATTTGTGTGTCTAACACCCAGCTGCGATGTTATGTAACAAAACTATATGGCATTCTGCAGATTTCTCCTCTACCTGATACCTCCCTTGGGCCACTCAAAGTCTCACAAGCCGCACGATAGCTGCTGCTTAGCCGTCCTTTCACGTCTGTACGATGTCAAAGACAACTTCCCCCATGGTTTCATTCTGACTCCTCTGTAATGATGCAATGGAACCAGCTACCCAACCAACTATAAGTAAAAAAAATCGTATTGTATGTTAATGTTAGATTTCAGAATAAATCTACGGTTTTCCGGCGCCACAAGTTCGTTCGTGACATGAAATGTTCATTGCCTTCCTAAAGGAGCAGGCGCTTCTTATTTGTGAGTGTCTATGTTCTTTAGAATGGAAACCTGAAGCACAAAATGGCATTAGCTATAGGAGTACAGTCACTATCAGCTCGTTGATAACCACTTTCACACTTACAAGTAGCATTTTATGAAAAGGGAAAATAAATTGCGATCTGGCATATTTTCGTAGCATGTGCTATCGAGCAGCAAGATATCGGTTGCCATGTCGTTCATTTAAACTAGGTCTATTTCCAGCTGAGGACTGACTGGCTCCCGTGACGTGAGCTGAAGATCATTGCTGTGCTTGTTGTAGTAATTGAAGGCTGTTGGTTTCTATCAACAATGCCTCGACAATGCATGGCTAATTATACAGATCAAATAAGATACAAAAAATACCGGCTATCGGCAAATCGAACTCGCCTAGGGAAGGTTCTGTACCAGCAAACTACCAGTTCAATTTGATCAAACCAATTTTCGTTAAAAGTTTTTATTAAATTCTATCCTATTTTTTTTTACAATTTCCCACTTTTAGGTAGTTCAAACCTAGAGGAGCGTCACTTTTTATGATTTTAGACTCGAATGTCACACAAAGTATTAGCCGATGGATGCATTTTTGTAGAGACATCCATCCTAATTAGAAACATTCACTAAATGACATCCCACACGGCCAGTGCTCTGTCGGAGAAACATTTCATCCCTCAGCTCCACGTACATTACTCTAATACTTTACATTTTTCCAAATCATACTACACCATTTTATAGCGGTTCAAAACTACACAACTACACGTACTTTACAAAAGTTGCACACCATCAGACTCACAATCTCTGAGTTAAACGTGTGGGACATACCGACGGACAGACGGAGATTGGGAAATTACAAGTATACAGTTTCGTAGATACTAGAGTACGGAATCTTAAAGGCTCACATAGCAAAATATTTTTACCTGGCTGCGCAATGTAAGGAGCGGTTGTGTATTTATTGTGTGATGATTGAACAGTGACTACAGATGTCATGTTGTAAGCAAACGTGTTGCCATCCTTCCACAGGGTGAACACTATTTCAGCCCCCTCCTGATAAACTTTCTGTGCCACACACAGTTTAACCTGTATTGCAGTGCACAGTAGCAGACCTTGGCGATGATTTATGCGGCGCGTCGATTATGAGATATGTTTGACATGGCGGGCTCAGCTCGCAATCGTGCTGCTAACTTCTGATTCCCTAGTAGGCAACCTCGTGACTGATCTCGTCATAGTGGTAAGGATGGTTGTACCGCACTACAGGAAGGCCCCGCCTACTTCGAGACAGTGCAAGGGGTTCCCATCCTCACCACTTGCCCCGCACGCAAGAGCGCCTCCTCTGTCTCTCTTGTTCCTATTCATATAAGAGGGGTACAAAGAGCAGTCTTCTCGGTTCAATTGGTTTTGCCCAAGGTCTCTCGGCTCATCCCAGAATACTGAACCCCTCCGCCACGATAAGGCTTGAACCATGATATTAAGTTCGTTCAACCATACAATGATAGTAATGTCCAGACTTAGGATCCCCGGGCGGACGAAAAATTGCAATTGTGAGATTTTTCATGTAATAAGAACATATGTCCAGCGTTAGGAAGTAAGCCGTATTGTAACCCGCACATCACAGAGCGCTTTAATCTATCGCTCCTACACCTGAATCCTTCCTGGTCATGTCGGATTGCCCTACCATCAGAGAAGCGGAAAACAGACTAGAGCGTGAATATTACAAGTGGCCCGCCTGTGCAGAGGCGGTGATACTCCACTGGGAGATCACGATTAAGGATAGAATAGATAGCCAAGTAGGCCAAGAAGCCAGAAGACGATCAGGAAAGAAGTTGAAACTGGAATAGGTAAAGTGAGCTGAGATATTTTATATAATTTACGGAACTCACAAACTACACAAAACGCGACAGCCATCGATCGCGCCGCTCCAATTTTGCTACAATGCAGTAATAGCACACGAAAAGAAATATTCTGCATCATGCGCCTACTCTCATTTTCTCATTACCTTTGTCTACATGCATCCTATTCTAATCAATAGTTATTAAGAACCTTATTTCTTTTGACATTAAACCCAGCTTTTCAAACATTCGATGCGGCGTGTTTCATATCTTGTGAACTGTGGTATATACCATTTCTTTAGTCATAAATAGTTTGGGTTTTCATGCGTGACGACAAGGATGCATCTTTTCAATTATACAATTCTTATAAATATTTAAAATAGAATATGGGGGCAAACGAGCAATCGGTGCCTTTTCGTGACTACCGGCGCCCATGAACATGAACCGGCACACATAATTACTATGCCGATGCGTTGCCCTCCTTCCCCCTTCCACGATTGGGCCACCAGCTACTCACAAACCACACGAAACACCACACTGAAGATGTTACTTCTCGGCGGTATTACGTGAGCGAGAGGTAACCCGGTCGTGCCGGCCCAATTAATTCCGTTGCATAGGAGGATGCAGTGTCATGCACTGTGCAAGGCATTACCTTATCCTATGCAATATGGCACTACCGCTTCCTGAAATTATAACTCAACATTTGTATTACGCGAAACGAACTGGTGGATATCTTGCGCTACGCGGGACATGCACCCACATGCCACCATTAGCCCTGGATGGGGTGCGAATTTGTATGGCACATGTCTGTGCTATGGTGCAACGGATCTGTGAAGCATAAAAACACCTCGGCAGCCAGACAGCTCCCCACAATGCCACTATCACGCACCACAGGATAATTCCACAAACGTAGGTACTGTGCTACATAGGTAAACGTAGGTATTGCGATACGTAGGTTAACGTAGGTACTGTGCTACGTAGGTAAACGTAGGTACTGTGCTACGTAGGTAAACGTAGGTACTGTACTACGTTGGTTAACGTAGGTACTGTGCTACGTAGGTAAACGTAGGTACTGTACTACGTTGGTTAACGTAGGTACTGTGCTACGTAGGTAAACGTAGGTATTGTGCTACATAGGTAAACGTAGGTACTGTTCTACGTAGGTGAACGTAGGTACTGCAATGAGGTGAATTTCCAGGGTTCCACAGCATAAGTTCAGGTCCGAGATAAAAAAAAGTAAAGCGAGTTTCTCATCCTTGCACCTTGTCCCCTGCTTCTCGGTGCCTTCCAATAAGGTTTCTTTTTATCCGCCGCAGTTGGGTCCACCAACTTAAAGCGGCCGCGATGCGGCATGTTGCTAGAACGTCATCCAAGATGATGTGATTCCTATTCCCATTTCCTTCGAGAGACCTGCCTTGCTCGTCTGCCTAACAGAACCAATCTACATTCAACGAGTTGATCACGATGGAACATTCTCAAGTACAAATAATTATTTCGAAATTACCACATAATGTAATGTAACAGCTGCGCCTAACAATAGCTACTTGTAAATCGCAAGATCCTTAATCCTCATTACGACGTGTTCAAGACCCCATAAAATTACACTGACACGTAAATTGCCAAATTGCCATGTCAAAATAGCGCCAATGAACTTGAATAGTAATCATTTGAAAATATACTTTATTTGTTCACCATTGAGTATTAAATTGTGGAGCCAAGCACTTCAGGTCGGAGAAGTCTTAATCAAACATTAAAATCTTTTCCTAGAATTTTAATTTCTTTTACACATTTCTTTATAATAATAATGATTCAGTGTTATAAAGAAGTACACTGATGTGGAAATGTAAGCAATTTTTCCATCATCATCATCATTATCAGTTCTTAACGGTCCTCTGCTGGTCACACGCCTCTTTCAATGAACGCCAAGACGGCCGATCTCCTGTTACCCGCATCCAACCCAGACCAGCTACTGCATGGAGACCGTCCTCCCACCTGGTGAACGGTCGACCAACGCCTCGTTTTCCTAAACGCGGCCTCCACTCCAGAACCTTAGTGGCCCACCTGCCATCTGATCTTCTGAGTGTGTGACCAGCCCATTGCCACTTCAGTGAGCTTATTATTCGCGTGATATCGGAAATTTTATTTCTGTACTTTATGACTCCGTTGCGAATTCTAAAGGACAAAGAAATGCCCAGCATAGCACGTTCAATAGCCCGTTGAGCTACCGCAAACTTGCGGACCAGTCCTAGCTTATGAGGCCATATTTCGGCCTCGTACGTCTTCACGAGGAGAACGCATTGTTTATCCTAAGGTCGTGTGTCGGGAGCATTCATTTAGGCTGTGCAACATTTCCTGCAGCTCTCCAATGATTTTCACATACTCAGTTATATTATATGGAATTATCAATTAAATCTAATTGTTGTATAATAAGGTTGTAATTTTAAACTGAACGTTGGTGGAATTGTCTTCGATACAGTAAAAATTGAGGCTTTAAAGCAAACCAAAAAAGCTCTTGGCAGGACGCGCCCTTAAAGAGTTCTGTTGTACCAAGCAAAATAATATAATCTCTCATAAATTGCTCAAAACAAAACCGAAATCGGTTTTGTTTGAACCAATTTTCAATTGAAGTTTTTATTGAATACATAATCACAATTTTTTTCAATTTTTCTCTCGATAATTCAAAAGTTAGAGGACACACACACACACACACACACACACACACACACACACACACACACAGATACATACACACAAACACATTTTTTACCGCTACTTCAGAAATGATCATCTCATACAATAGTAGTAAAACCATAATACTTTATAAGAATCCTCTGTGTGATCTAGAAAGATCTATCCAATGACACTACACATGGCTCTCGTGATCTGCTACATAACTTTTTTGCGGTTTATA
>JAFELO010000212.1:284323-317030 GCA_017140195.1 Eumaeus atala
AATTATTTATCTTCAGATTATAAAAGAGAAAATTAAGTTTACTTTCGCCTTTTTTATTTAAAGTAACCGAAAAAAAGATATAAATGATATACAGAATTTGGTATATTCGTTAATAGTCTTAAGTAGTTTAAATGTACATCATTTTTTTATTTATTTATTATTATACAAACGTCAAATTCAACATTGCCCTATTTTTACCGATCCCCAAAAGTAGATAATTTAATAATATTCCTTTGGACATGGTTTTTTACAAGTCTTGTAAGTCCCTTCGTTGCAAAGGAATGCTCTAACTTTCTTCGCTAAGGGACAATCTAATCGACCACAGGGACCATGCACGTCTCTTTTATTGACAAATTGTCCATGTTCATATTTCCCTTTTGCCATTTCACCTGGGATAAAATGGTGTTGACTACCTTTATACTCCATCCTCTTAGGACAGTTTGTCCCACCGCAAGGACCCTTAGGAAAACCCATAGCTAATATTGCTAATTCGCTAGAAGTGAAAGGAGCGACAAACTCTTCGTAAATCCTGATTTCTTCTTCAGGTTTGATGGGTTCTTTTACGATATCACAAGCCCCAAACATAAAAGCAACAGGAGGGACATCATCGATGACTGATCCATCCCAGTGTCTAACAACCTCCATATCTTTTAATTTCAAGTCATCGTTTAAATATTTCCTTCCGGGAAGTCTTTCCATTTCTGGCAAAGCAACGAAATAACTAACGATTCTATTGCCCAAACATGTCAAGCGTATGAACAATTGAACTTCACCACAAGGTTTTAAATCTTCTTCGCACAGTAAAGATCTAGTCATTTCAACAGTATTTGCAACCATTTCTGGTTTTTTAGTATTTCTGTATTCAGCCTGATCCATGATAACAGGATTCAAATCAGCAGCCGTATGCAAGCAATCATAAAAACACTCATGCCATTCAATAATACAAAAACCTGTGCATTCCATCGCTTGATCTCTGTTCCAAACTGTTACATAAATGGGAGTCTTTTTGAGTACCTCCTCCAGTTTCGACGGTCTCGATAAAAACATTACAGCGTTGCCTACGCCAAAATAGGGAGGCTGGGGCAATGGCTCAGAAGGTAGAATTAGTTTGAACTCGGGAGGTTTACCTTTTTTACCCTTTTTTGGTGGTTTGTTAGGTGGTTTTTTCTTACCAGGTGGCGGTGGAGGAGGGGGTGCGACGAAATTGTCGTGTGCTACATAAAAATCAAAAACAGGAAGACAGCTCATTTGCACAGTACAAGTCTGCATGAACTTCATCTCCTCCTCTGATGGCACTGGTGGTTCCTTTCCCTTTTTACCTTTTTTACCTCCTTTGCCTCCCTGTCCTTTTGAGCCTTTCCTACCCTTTTGTGCAGCTTCCGCAGCAGCCAATGCTTCTGCTTCCTTTCTTCTTTCTTCCTCTTCTAGTTTTAGTTCATATTCGTCTTTTTGAGGAGGCTCGATTTTGAGTATAATTTTTTTGACAAAAACTTCTATCATAAATATCTGTTCCATGATTACAAATTCTGAAAGTAACACCAATTTATGTAGCATTCGATCTTATGATAGCATTTTCATAACCTTTACAGTGAATAACTGTATAGGTATGTATTATTCTGGTGGGTCATTGGAGGGGAGAGGATAAGGAAGCGACACATAATATAACAGCTATGCGGATGTCTCTTCGCGTCGGTAGTCAACAAAACCTCTGACTGCTCCATTTTTATAATATGGGGCCCATGTAAAAACATATCTTTTTATCATAAATCAATTACTGTATTGTCATAATTATTGATTGTGTTAAAATTTACTAAACGGATTTTCATACTATTTTCAGCCATATAGATATTGTGATTTCCGAAGAAGGTTGGAATGTATAATTAGATAAGGTAACAAACGTATTGTTATACGACCCAGTTTTGCTCGTGTTTAACAGGAAGCACGAGTGGGTTGTTAGTCTTATATATATCGTGAATAATGAAAGATCAGACACCGAAGGAAGGATCCTATGTAAAGTAAGATTCTATAAAGTGTACGGTAATAAAACTACAATAAAATGAAAATTTTGCTTATGTACATTTTGCTCATGTACATTTTACCGAATTTCACTAAATTCGGTAGAATGATATATTTTATGAAAAAATGACACTTCAATTTTTCATAAAATATGCGCAGCGCGTGATATCATTAAAAACTCGCAATGATCAAAGGAACGAGTCCCGAGGTGCGTGGGCAGCTGTAAGAGTGTGGGTAACCGTAGAATGTACCTCTTTTCTTGAATATTCGGAATCAGAACCGAGTAGAATATGTTCATTGATTTTGTGCAGTGTCTTTCAAAACACTTTGTATATGTATATTTGTGACACTGATTTAGTCAGCCATGTTTCCAATATTTACTAATTGTTAGAAATACAATAAAAAAAAAAGAGTTTAAAACTATAAGAATGTAAGTATATATAGTTTTTTAATAGGCCTGTGTCCAGCAGTGGGCCAATAAGGGCTGATAATGACGAGGATGATAAGTTTATATATTATCATCTATAATAATTCATGCTCTTTACAAGTTTGTAAAGCTTTACATGTAGCTGATTTTGTATGGGTGATAATATATGCCAGATACCTATAATATAATCAACATTAGTTTGTTACTTAGCCTTGCCATATACCTAAACGTTATCTGCCTTAATCGGTCCACTAGACAAAGGCCGATCGATGAGGACGATCTGCTACTCACTGATTGTGAGAAACTCTTATTTACAATCACAAAAATTATACAAACTTAAACGCACACCTGCAAACCTGCTGCTGCTACTACAGCTGCCCACACTACAAGACCAATAACATTGAACATCAGTCGCTGTGCTGTAACCTTGAACTTTAAATTTGACTCACACTTTGTAAACGTTTAAAGAAAAAAGTTATATTTTTCTTATTCACGGTGCCCAATCTATTGTTAAACATGGTTTTGTCTTGCTTATAACTATTTTTATTATGGTGACGAATGATTTTGATAGGACTTAGCCATATTGAAATGTCTACTGTGTCTTTCGTTTCTATAGTCTAGTTTATCACACAGCTGTCATTAGTTTTTTTTTTTTAGTAACAGCGAAATCTTGAAATGTATAATACTACATAATATCCTCCTTCGTGGGTTAATGTTTGCGTCTTGTGGAACATTTGTTACTCAAACACGTCAAAACTATGGATCGAATTTTGAATTTGTATACGAATAATGTAGGTGCGTTTCCCTCCTCTACTCCTCCGCTCAAATGGGCCACTGACTACTCAAATCCCGCACGGAATCGGACAGCATAGCAGATACCTTACGGTAGTGTCATTTGAGCGAGAGGCACCTCCCCGGTCGTGCCGGCCTAATGCGACTGCAATACATACGCATCATCTACACGCAGCTAACGACACCAGCTCGTACGTGACCGTCTCTCTAGCTGCTCAGGCTGCAGCAGGGTACAACATAACTCGACACACCCAACTCTCATACAACTATAAACACTCCAAAAGCATTACGGTAATGTCATTACCCTGCTTTTGACAAGTCAGCAGTCAATTAAAATGATATATATTTCTATTAAGTACCTGTTATATTATAAAAAAATATATAATCTAACTAGATATTTAATAGTGTTTTATATTTTAATAAGAGATAGTGAAGGGGAGTTACCTCTCGCTGATGCCGCCTCGCGCCGTCAGGTGACAGCTTCGTTGTGGCATCGGTAGTCATCAAATTGCTCTGACTGTTCGTTAGTTCCCTATAATATCATAAAAATAGTTTTATTGTAATGAGTAACATTCGCGCAAACTTGAGACAGCAAAGATGCTTTTACAAAAGATAGAAAACAATCCAGTTATAAGTATCTTAGTAGACGTAGTTGTTCAGTCCAGCAGTGGGTCGCCACCCCCACACACAGTGGTCAATGATGCTAATGAAACGTCAAACGAGGCAGGAGTAATATTTAAAATGGTGCGAAATTACGCGGTTACATCGAAATAACATTCCAATATTTATTACAACTAACTGCGTAAGTATCACTTAGGAGCTTAGACATCGTAGAGGCGGTGCCACGAGTGAAATGCTACTAGGGGCCACTGCGGCACTTATTTATCCTAGCAGTAATCACAGGCTAATCATAGGATGGTTCATTAGTGGGGTGTTTTGTGCAATTGCAATAACAAACAAAACAACTTGAGTTCACCGACGGGGTCACGTTTACGCACGCGGCGAGCGTACGCGAGGGGACAAGGGAGGCAGGGGAAACCCCTCCTCCCTCCTAACTTCTTGCGGGGGTCTCGGAGGAAGGGGCGCGGAGGGGGTGCGCCCGCGCAGACCGGTTTGGCACTGACAGTGTAATAATATGGATAAGATAGATTATATTTAACTTGGACATTAATATCTAGCTGTTTTACGTTTATTTCGTCATCATCAGTCCGACGGCAGGGTTTCGAAGCGTTTTTATAATCTTTGTTATTTGAGAATGAAGTAATAGATGATTGACCATCCTGGAACTAATCAACACGGACCTCATTTGCTGACCTTTATACCCTCACACTGTAGTCGGGGTACAGCTGAGGAAAGATCTTTGCTCGCATCTGACAATCTGGTACCTACAATTGGAACTAAATGTATAGAAATACATAGAGACAACAAATTGTGTTTTCTTTGGCATTGCTATGACACGTCGGCTATGGTAAGGAGTTTGGATCATCTGACGTTATAGGCAAGTGCAAGTGCGCTATTACTTTCCGTAAAATCCTAGAGAATATATCACATCTTGCTATGAAAATTAAGGCACCGTACAAAGAAATAGCACATCCAAATTTTAGCTCGTCTTATCTTAGGAATCAGGACGCTACTCGTCTCTCGCGCATGATATTCAGATGGAGTCGTGCTGCAGACTCTAATAGCAAGAAACAGACAGACACGGCTCTTGAATAATTCAACATTTTTTCTTGTAATGATATAAACACAGCCATTATCTGTTATTAACACATATTACCTGCATCGTAAGTTGTAACGTAAATAATTGTTATTATATTATCTGTGCCCTCACTTAGCTGCCTGGCTATTACGTGCCGGCTAGAACCTTACCCACGGGCGAATAACGAAGTTCCTTACTTTAGAAATAAATTTTCAATTAATGTTTTTCGGAGTTTTTAGTAGAGGTAGTGCCATGCTGAATTAGGCCGGCATGACCGGGGAGGTATCTCTCGCTCAAATGATACGTACGCGTGACATCTTCACTGCAGATTTTCGTGCGGTTTATGATTAGCTAGCTCCCTATGCTATAAAAAAATAAGTTTACTCGTCAAAAATGGTACAAAAGTATTTCCATGACATGACGCTGCCGTTATTACACCTATTGGACCATCCGGAATCTCGCAAACTATACGAAGCACCCAGTACACAAATTTACAATTCCGAATCACTAACGACACAAGACAAAATCTATGTAGGGCATCAGTTATAAATGTAGCTAGTAAAAATCTAAGCTACTGATGACAGCGCATGGGAAAGTTCAGTTGCAGCGAAATTAATAATTACTACAGCGCATGACACATTGTGTTCTTGTAAATTGTCTGTTGATTCATTCTGTCGTATTGAAATACCGTGAAACCCTTGCCATTGAATATTTACAGGACGTGGAGGTAACTGCAACGAGTTTTTTTCTATCCACGGTGGCTGTGTTATTTGAGTATAACTGACTAACTAGTAATAGTTTGTGTCACTGCAGTTGAAATGGGCCGGCACGATTGGCAGGTAGGGGAGGCCTCTCGCTCACATGCCCTTTGGGGGGAGGAGAGAGGGCAACGCATCGGCATAGTAATATGGACGTTCATGGGTGTCGGTAGTCGTCAAAAGGCTCCGAATGCTCGACTGCCGCCCTATTCTATATTTAAAAATACACATGAAACCACCGTCAAGTAGAAGATCTGCCGTCGGGTTCCGTTCAGCTGTAAGTTGCTGGAACCGTTACAAGACGGCGAAACTTGTGAATATCGAATAAACGAGCAGTCGGGCCGTTTTATTGACTACCGACAAAAACAATGGCATAGAATTTATGCGAAAGCGTTGTCCTTCTTTACCCCATTCCTCCTATGGAATCTCACGAGACACCTCCCCCAAGCAGCACGACACGTGTTAGAAGTACCTACAACTCTGAACACGCTGATCCAATTCGCCCAAATTGAACAATTATATCAAGAGCATGAAGGGCAATAGCATGCTGAGCTATGGCATGCTGAGCGATATCATGCAGAGCAATAGCATACAGAGCTATGGCATGCTGAGCAATAGCATAAAGAGCAATAGCATGTAGAGCAATAGCATGCAGAGTAATAGCATGCCGTAATGAAAATGTTTATGGGCGTCGTTGATCACCTAAAGGCTTTGACTTCTCGTCACCAGCACCTGTCGCTGTAACCGGCTACCAACATTCGTAATATTCTGCTTGAATAAATGAGGGTGTAGTTAATCCTATTTTTTCGGAAACCCCCTAATTTAATTAAAAGTATTAAATTCATAGGTATAATTTACTAAATATAATTTGTACCTATACTTCAGAAATCGAAAAAACAATTTAAAAAATACTCCACCTGTTAAATAATGCATATACGACGTTTTGAAGTTTTGTTTAAGGAATTTGTTCTAAATTGCGTTTAAACGAAATAAAGATTCTATACAATTATTATTGTTTTCTAAGTTTTTAAAAATTTTCAAAACTTCGTAATGACCGATCGGTTGTTGTCAAAGGCAACTTCTTAAATAACTAATGACGCCTCGAACAATTCATCAATATCAATATTACCCTCGGAACTTTAAAATGCTTCCACATTTTCCCTACTTAGGTTATATTGGATAAGGATAATATTGATTTTCTCATATTTTTGGAGGAATATGAGCGCAGCAACTGATGGAAAGACCCGATATTCGCATCCGTTCCAGACCGGCTGGAACGGATGCGAATATCGGGAGATCGGTCGTCTCGGCGTTCATTGAAAGAGGCCCGCGTCCAGCAGTGGACCGACGAGGGCTGATGATGATGATAAACATAGATGTTTCCTTTTAGTTTTAATATTTTATTATTCATATTAATTAGAAATTAATTACTATTTAATTATTATTTTTTTGTTAGGAAGGCGACGTTTGCTATTAGCAAGGCCTCAAATCTAATATTTCGTCGCAGTAAATGTCGCAAAGTATGACTTGAGGGATATTAAAACAAACAAATGATAGTCTCATTCATATCTAAATTAATTGTACTCTTGTAATCATGTGTTGAAAATACAGTATCACTTACTTGTACCGTCACTATTTCGTATGTGTTCATACTGCACTGTTCCCCGTGCACACGTCACATGAACTATTCACAAACCGCATGAAACGCGACAGCGACGCTGTCATTTTACGCCGATATCAAGTGAGCGAGAGGTACTTTCCTGGTCCTAAATCCGTTGCATAGGAGTATGTAGTATCACGCACCATGCAGGGCCTCCTCATATGTAACATGGCACTACCTCTTCCCAGAAAAAATGTGACCACATGGTCGTCCTATCAGGCTGACAGCAAAAGAGACAGATACGTCATATATACGAGGTGTGATTGATAAGTATCCGAAACGACAAAGAAAAACTTTGATATTATGTTTAAAACAATTTTACTTTTCAACGAAGTTTCCTACTACCTCGATGCATTTAGTCCAGCACTTATCCCATGCAGTTACACGAGTTTAATAATATGTTTACTCTTACCCCTCAAAATACTAGCCTACGGCGACAATGGCTTCATAATTTGATGAAAATCATCGGCCACCTATTTCTTGAGATTCGGGAATAATTGGAAGTCGGGGCCAGATCTGGGGAATAGGGGGGATGCGGTAACACTTCGAACTGCAATGCATGGAGTTAGGCAACTGCAACCCTTGACGAGTACACAAGTGCGTTGTCGTGACGGAATAAAACTTTCTTTTTAGCTAAATGAGGCCGTTTATTTTGGATTTCTTCACAATTTTTTTGCAGCAAGCTTGCATAATACTCTCCATTTATTATATTTCCTCCTTACAAATAATTCACTAAAATAATCCCTCCGCCATCCCAATAAACACTCCGATTAGACGTTGCTTTTGGTTAACAGTGAGCAAACGCGGCCACCATCGCGCGTAAAGGTTTTCCATTCGCAAATGTTGGTGTAAAATGTTAAAAACGCGTTCAGAGGAAATGCTTACCATCTCAGCTGACGCACTTCCGGCGTCCATCATTTGAAACGATTTTTTGATTCTTTTTGATCATGTCCGGATTAGTGACTTCGTTTCGACGGCCAGAATTATTGGCATCTTCGCAGCTCTGTCTTTAAAATCAGTTACCCCGATTCACAATTCACACACGAATTGTACTCAATGCAGGAGCAGTATTACCTGTTACTTAAAACGTAAAACTTTATCACAGCACGACGAATTTCGTTTCTTTCCATTGTTGAGAAAATTCACGGCAGAGAAACTTCCAGGGCTCCTCACACAAATTCTATCAGTTCGAATACGTTCAAATTTGGTGTTCTATTTTCGAAATGGTGATAGAATATAATGTATTAAGTTTTGTCTGCTTATCTTTTCTTTAAGCTAGTCGTATCGGCCAGTTATTAATCAGCCTGGTAAATGGGCCCCTAAAGTAACACAACCGTTTGTATGAGTACAAAGATTAAGTTCTTATTGTACCACTAACAGCTTCAAAGCCCGATAGCTCAATGAGTAGTTCTCTCTACGTGGTGGCAACGTTTTACCTATTTCGTTGTCCTCGCCTTATCCCGTTTCTATATCAGATGATATCGGGTTCGGCTACCTGATCTATGAAATTCGACGAGAGCGCCAGATTTTTCACGGCGATTTGGCTGGCAGTCGCTGTGAAAAACCGGCGCCCTCTTCAAAATCCATAGATCTGCTGCATAATGTCTGTGACCTTGCAACCCAGAAGGGAAACTTAGATAAGTTCGAATTTGAATACATGAATTCGAATTTCCTGTTTTTTCAAGGTGTTTTCCACCACTTGTACCTAGTATGAAATAGAATATTCGAACTAGTCCCACAGGCCAAACAATACATTTGAGAGTGACACATCAAAATGGCTAAGCGTTTGTTTAGGACTGCTTAATGTATGCTAATTGATATTTGGAAGCGGAAATGTCCGCTTACAATTTTCCATTACAAGATCGTACTGCAAATAATAACAATTTCATGTCAGTAGGAATTTGTTCAGTTGCAAGTTAAAAATTCATCAGCCAAGTATTTGATCCTCCTTTTCACCTCCCTTCCAATGGGCCACCGGCCTACTCACTGAGAACTAAACTTGACAACATACATGACATTTTATCATGTGAGTGGGAGCCGCGTCCCCGATCTTGCCGGCCCAATTCAGCTGCAAATTCAGCATGGCACTACCATTACACTTGGATAGGAATAATAAGCTTAGTTAATTCATTGATCGGCAAATCTAAACTATAGTATTAATGTGTCTTTGGTGAAGTATGAAAATAATGGTAATGTATTTTTTTGGTATCTGCGATTTTTTTAATATCGGCTCGGTTTGAACATGTGATAATTTCTACTACAACAACAGCATATCTTCACGCCAGCTCCCTAATGGGGTAGGCAAATGGTAAAAAATATGGGAATAATAATAATAATAAATAATAATAATAATAATAAATCTACTTAATAATCAAATCTTTGTTTTATTTATTTTATTTGATTTATCAATTAAATTATTGCTGTCACAGTCTCTAGCACACGACTTTACTCCTCTCGCTTAATCAATAGGAAAAAGACTCGATTCCCTTTGGCATATGCAAATGTTAAGCCACTGACGTTATCTTGAGCGTTAAATTTAAACAATCTTCCACCTTACCTCGTGGACATACAGTTGAGATTAATGTTTGACGAATGGCCATCACTGTTCATATCACGTCTAATATGTAAACAGAAGAAGAGAGTTAATCATAAAAGTATATTCTCTATAAAGCAGCACTTTCAAAGCAAAACATGTGTTTTCTTTTTAATTAAAAGCATTAGAGAATTCTGCTCATAGGTGAAGACAAATATTATAGTTGTAAGGAAGGTCATATCTGTTTTATACTTTAATGGAGTTATAATACAGTCCAATTTGAAGAGACTGAAAGTACTTAACTGTGAACATACGACGTTATTAAAACAAAAGGCTAATTAAGAGGACATTGTTCCAGAAATACGTGGAATAGGCAATGGGCATGCGTATTTTTTAAAATTATACTTTAAATATCACTAAGAGCAGGGAAAAATACGTTAAATGTATGCTAATGATATATGTTAATTGGACGAACAATGTTTTATTAGTAAAGTGTAAGAACAATCTAAGATAGCGAACAAATTCCTTTGTCTATATTCTTATAGTAACTGTAATAAAACAATAACGAACTAGGCCATACCTATGTATGTAAGTTATGAATATAGTATTAATGAACTCAAAATATATGGTCTCTTCTTTGGTATACTAGAAATGAAAACAATTAATTTTTATGCTTAGCCATCTTGTCTCGAGTTGACACGCCCTATAAAATAATCATTTTATAATTTTATATTATGAAGCTATTTTCACCATTTTGTTAGCCGAGATGTTACATAAGCTAGCTCATATTTCATTCCTACACCAGCATTATCCTTGAATATTCCACGCACACAGTCGCGGATCAATGTTATTTAAAACATAGAATTGCTTAGAGATTCCAGGATCAGAATTCCATTAAGACTAATGGCACTTCTGTATAGGATGTGTTGAGACTGAAGTGCCATAACATCAATTAAGATTTATTTTTGTACGCTACATTGCCAAGTATTTTGAGCTGTTCTGTCTACATGTCTACGAGCTTTATATATTGTTATGTCTATTTGCGTCGGTTTACGCTTAAGTGTTATTCAAAGATTTCGCTTTATTTACAAAAAAACATAAACTAAGTACACTTTTCCAATACACGACGCTAGCATTTAAATCTACTGTGAAGCTTAAGTGATCATCGCGCCTTTAATGTTATCCAGCCGAGGCTAGCACTGCCGCGGTCGGGCGGCCCAGCCGAGGCTAGCATTGGCGCGGTCGGGCGGCCCAGCCGAGGCTAGCACTGGCGCGGTCGGGCGGCCCAGCCGAGGCTAGCACTGGCGCGATCGGGCGGCCCAGCCAAGGCTAGCACTGGTGCGGTCGGGCGGCCCAGCCGAGGCTTGCACTGGCGCGGTCGGGCGGCCCAGCCGAGGCTAGCACTGGCGCGGTCTGGGGCGTCCCAACCAAAGAGACGCAGGAGTCCACGGTTATACCTGTGGCCAGCTCCAATTACAGTTGGAATCTGACATACACCACCAGACCCAAGTCAGAAGTGAAAGTGTGAACGAAGAGAAAAGTTACTGTTGTCGCTACCAAGATACTGTAAAGCTTAATAATCAGGGGCATCGTACAAAAGATAACGAAATGTTAACATTTGCCCTGTTATTTTATTTATAAAAACAATATAGCAAATTGCACAAAGTCTATTCTATACATTTCTATATTCGTTATCCGAAAGATGTCTGTTTTAGTTTGCACGAAACTAATTGGTTATGCAAAATTTGAGAGGCCATCCAAGTCTGCGGCAGATAGGATGGAGATCAGGGCAAACATTTCACCAGCGGGGAGTAATTGGCGTCGGGTTTTTGCTCTTGAGTGTACTTTTGTCTGACAGTTAGGTTTTTCGTATACATTGTTCTAATATTTTATTAAAGACTTAACAATCAGACGGCATACTGAAGAAAAAATCATAAACATCAATAGCAAGTAGTGCTAAGCAGGTGCTTCCTGTACAAATTCGTGTGTGTGCACAAGTTCATTTCCTTTTATCAAATTCAAATGAATAGGCGTGTACAAATTTGGCTCAATCACAGTAAAATCAGGTGCTGAACATATGGTTTTAACCATCCCATCCCGACTTTTCAAAAAATCCCGATTTGTGAATAAAAGAAATCGTTAATACACACGAACGTAGTGAAAATGAAACTTTACAGTATCTTTACTATAAAGGGGTAAATGAGCAATCGGGTTATTTATTACTACTGACGTTAATGAGTATTCACATAATATTATTATATGGTCATGTTGCCGGCCTCCCGTCTTGTGCCCTACCGGACACACCACCACAACATCACTGTCACTAACTACCGGACACACCACCACCACATCACTGTCACTAACTACCGGACACAAACCGCGCAGAGCTCCTCATCGTGGTTCATTTCTATTTCATGTCACTTCAAATCTAAATTATACAACAGAAATTAAAAAAAAACAACAGCAAAATAAATCAAAGCACATTTACAACCAGCACTCGAGCGCTCAGGTTGTTCCACTCCCCCTACATCGATCCTCTCCAAATGACCGAATATAATGACCCAACTATTGTGCTCGCCCCAGCGTTCGCGAAGCCTCATTTATTTTTATAACTCCATGGGTTTTTTAACAGTCAGAAAAAATGGACAGTTGAGTCTCGTGGCGTCATGCCACATCTAAGTAGCGGTGTCTGATTTTTGCTAACAGTCCGAAATATATTGACGTCATTCAAAACAATAACTTGTCGTGTGTCAATAAAAGTAGCCTTTTCAGTGGTGGGGGTGTTTTTACTTCGGCAGTGGGGGATCTTAAGTTTATAGTTGATTGTAAAAATAGCCATCGGTTTTTTTATGTGCTAAGGATATAACATAACGTAAGCTTCGATTACGTGAAATATAGGGAAATACGGGGAATGATAATGAATAAATACATTTTAGGAAAAGGCAGTGCCATGCTTCATAGGAAGAGTTATATCACTACATCCTCCTACGCAACGGAATGGGGCCGGCGCGACCGGGGAGGTACCTCTCGCTAACTTGATATCGGCGTAAAGTATCAGCGTCGCTGACGCGTTTCCTGCGGTTTGCGAGTAGCCGGTAGCCCCTCGAAGGGAGGATAGGGGATGGCAAGGCATCTGCATAACAATCATGCGAGTGTCCATCTACATGACCGTTGGTAGACCAGATTCCGGATGGACTAATATACAATATGCGTCCCTTTAACAGTCATGTCGTGCTACGAGTATTGTCAAAAATATAAATCTTTTCAAATTAAAGATATTATATATAATTTTATTTTTCAATTTAATCCCAACAATCAAATAATTCGCCGGCCTAAATATCCGTAAACGTCTGACGTAACAATGTTTCATAAATTATTTGTATCGTTACATTAATTTTAACGAGAATGCTTTAAGCTTTTGCCACTCTCGAAGGGGGGTGCTAAAAAGGCCTATCTGACTGTGGTCGCCATAAAAGTGTGTACAAAAATTTCTCATTTCGCAATAAAGGGACGGTAATTGTAATTCTTTCTTCGGGGATTGTAATTTTGCGTACAATTTGACGTATATTGCTCCGCGAATTATTTCGAGCAATGTACCATGTTTTTTAGCAATGCTGTGTACAACCGTTAAAAATAACATTTAATCGTTATTACTGTATCGTGCTAATAATGTATTGTGAAATTATTCTGTATGTATATTCCGATGAATCGTACTGGCACGATTAAGAACGACCTCGCAGTCGCGCAATACCTATACTTAGAATTTGGCGTTACCCCCGTGGAGGCGGGTAACGCATCGGCATAGTAATTATGTTGATGTTCAATCGATAGTCGAATAAAGGCTCCGACTTCTCGTTTGCCCCCCCTATTCTATAAAAAATAAAAAGGTAATGTGCAAACATCCGCTAGGAATGATTTTAAGAAACTCCCCGCACAAGTTTGCGTTTTTAGAAGAGGAGGATACGGGTGAAACCGCGAGGAGCTGCTAGTATTTTATAGATTATAAATTAAACTTGGTGAATATTGACACTTATAAACTACTCGAGGTCATGCAGAAGCGTCTTACTGCGCCACGTCTCCCGCCAATAGGCAGAAACACACAAATCGCAAGCAACACGACGACAAAGCTGTCACTCCGTGCCGGTGTGCGTGACACGTACAGCTTTTCCTGCTGTTGCTGCTGCTGCATCTGCACTGCAATAGCACTCACTCGTACTAAAATTAATAATCTTAAAAAATACAATAATAGATTCTTGATAATTATTGCTAAGGTCTGATTAGGGTACCTCTACAGATATCTACCTGTTTCAAATTCATGTTTCAGTTTTGTAGCAATTATTTTCGTAATGGTCTGTGACTAAATAAATGAGAGGGTAATTAAACTGAAAAATATTCATCAAAGGTTTCTTGTGGATTGTTACCATAATTAAACCGGACTCGAAAAATAAAGAGAAAAGCTTACAATAAAATAAAAATTGAACGTACTAAAAAGAGGTTACATTAATCAGGATTTTGGGAATCTGTAACGAAGTACCTGTATTTACACCATTTTAAGTTTTATATTATAAGACGGCGCCAAGTTCTTGTTCCTCCGCATCATTCGATGTAGACAATAAACCAACAAGAAAAAATGTTGTAGACGGTTTGTAAGGAAATTTTATACAATACTCTCTTGTTTTCTCCTTAGAAGACATAAAGATTTAATAAATTTTACATCTTTATCACCACATCCTCATGAAAGTTGAGTTATGTTTTAAAATTGGCGACACATGTATATAAACAGATTAGGAAGAATGAAATAGATAAATAATATTTTAAAGTGTTAGCAAAAGCATTATAAATTTAAGTGACTTTCTGGATTATTCATAACGAGACTATTGCTCAGCTTGATCAAATCACACTTAGATCAGCAGCTGTATCTTTTATAGAAAAAGAAAAATAATGGGTATATAGAAGATATATAAAATTTACGACCAATAACATCCTCTCAATTAGTCGTTTCATCTTTAGAATAATACATTGTTATTTAAAAAATATCACAGATGTGCACGCCTCGTGAAATTAATTCATATAGCACCAAAATATAAATGGTAATAGTCAAAATATTAATGAATCATAAATCGTGGTGAATAAGGACTAAAATTGATTAATAAATGGGGAACCAGACGATATATATATAACGTGGTATATAAGAAACATGTTGAAACGGTAAGCATTGAATACAATGGTCGTGGGAAAAATTCAGGAATAACTGTTGTAGGGAAAGCAAGAAATAGGCGATATGACGCATCATACAACCATTTTACATGCCGCTTTCTCGGCTAGTTTCACGAACCATGTGACACGAGGTTTACGAATTCTTCGTCTTCTGCTGATCTGGGCTCGCTATTGCACGGAGATTTACTTTATTCTTACCGAAAGTAAGGTCTTTAGAACCTTATAATTTTGTTGGCCTACCCTTTTTGAATAAGAATACATGTTCTGGGAACAATATTTACATTAATCGTGAGTTATTTGATTTTAAAATGTTTTTATGTTTTGCGCTGAATTCAGACGCAATGCAGTAATAAGACTGCTTGTTAAATGTACTTTTAATTTTGCTGCCATAACATTTTGATCCTGGTAATTTTGACTTCGGGGGCCCCGCATTTTATCATAATCCTTACCATTCTGATCGAATGGAGAGTAAATCTGTGGATTGAAGCCTCAATAGCAAAGCTAGCTAAATTGTTATACTTTGGCGAGTTACGGAACAATACCACAGATTAGGTATCTCTGGAGTCATACATTAAGTTATATTTTTAGTAATGAAATCTTTTGGCCTGCTAGTTTTGCAGTTGCTTCACGACTCTTATCTTTGGTTTCGAGGTTATGAGTCAGAAACTAGACGAATACACTGATCGTTAAAGTGCTGTTAATTGTTGTGTTTTAAAAAAACAAACAAAATATATTTGGACACAACCTGTAAGATGATGTGGACTGGAGTTTACGAGTCTATAACATTGTGGTGTAGAGTTCGGACGGAGTCTCTGGGAAATGGATGTAGAGTTCGCCTTGCTTTGAGAGTTGCTAGGTCTAGGTGAGAGAAACGTAGCTCGGCCGACAGTTTGCTCTCACTAACTTATAGTAGCAATGTAGAGTTTTTATAACGAGTATAACATTCAGTTTAAAAGTATATCTGCCTACACATCGTCTCGTCCATTACACGGTGCAATTAAAACTTTTATTTACATTGCGATATTTTCATCGCCTGTCGATCAACCAACTTAACTTTTTAATTATTTTTAACATATTCACACATCCGATTTGGTTGTTGGCTATTGCACTATACTTTACAAGTTGCATCAAAATGTGAAAAGCAAAATTATACAGTAAAACAATTTCCACGCTGCGTTTGATGTCTTATCGTTTTTATGGTTTCTTCAAAAAATATTATAATTATACCATAATCATTTTCTTATTATGTTTTTTCTTGATAAAATGCAATCAAAAATGGTGGATCTTTTTATTGTATTATGTTTGTTGGTTTTTTTTTTCATATAATTATTATTTTTAGGATTTCATAAAATATTTTTAATATAGGGTTTCATAGCATAAGTCTATTTAAGGGAGTGGCAGTCATAAACTCCAATGCAATGGAAATCTACTACTCCTTAGGTGAGATCTACTTTTAAGGGTCGATGGATAAAAACCATCCAATATATGATAATGGTCCAACGGGCCGTTGGAGGTAGAAGGGAGAAGACATTTTTTCCCCAAAAGGCTATACATTAATTTTAAGAAATTATTTTTTTGTCAAAGTTAGGGCTTCGAGCGCAAATCATTATGTGTTTTAAAATATGTCCGAGATGCCGATAGATCCGGGTTCAAATGCGGCGTAGAGTACGTTTGATTTTTGTATGATGTTGATTAAGGAAAATCATCCTGCATCAGGCGATGAGGCGATTTTTCAATGAAGTTTGCTACGGAAAATCCCAATAGAGCTTAAACAGTAGCTATGAGTCTCGAAGGCCGACGAGTTTAATGTTTAGCGCCGTTAAGGGGACTTGTCTTTCCCGCAGATGGGAGAGGTATATCCAAGGAATATTCAGAACTAACAAAGTGAATGAATGTAGAATGCCTGATTAATGAACATTGTAATTTCAACGATGTTACGTTTAAGTTATATCCCTGATCGCGACAGTCCGATTTTAATACAACCCCTATAATGGTTTAATCATAGTTAAAATAAACTATTATCGTCTTCACCTAGGAGGCCGGCTAACATCTTCTAACTCTGCCTCGAAGATAGCTTAAGATGTTGAGAGCTATCGTGGCACCGACAGTTTTCTTTACGTAACAATAAAAAAAAAATCAAAAGATGTGACTGCTTGAAGTATTATATATAAATCATTCGTCATGTATCCGTCGAATTTTCTTTTACAATAAATAGCTGGCTTCACGCGTCTAACTAATGTAATGCTTAGCTGACAGTCGCCGGGGCGTCCTGCTGCTCTCGCCCCGGCGTCCTGCTGCTCTCGCAGTGGTTTTCAGTCGGTAGTCGTACGTACTCGGTGCCGCGTCCGACACGCCCTTCTGGTTCACCCAGGACCAGTGGGATGGTGCATAAATGCGTTTTCCCTGCGACAAAAAGACGCTAAGTTAATTATTGCCGTTAAAATTCATACCGTACAAATGAACGTCACGGTTAATTTAACTGCAAGTCTGGACTTGACCCACAGACCGAAACACAAAAGAACATCATTGTTATTAGTAATAGATGCAACTTAGTTTTATTCGAAAACAGACTATATTTCTTTATAAACAGGGTCTCAGTTTCGGTTATATTATAGTACTTTTATGAAAACCGATAGGTAGCAAAAAATGTCGTATTGTTCTTGTTAAGTTTAACGGACGGCCAAGTATTTGGTGCGTACTGATATAAAAACAAACTAAACTTGTAACTCCCACATGAAGGTAGGTAGGTATTTTTTACATTTCTTCATAATAAATGGCCACATTGTAAAAACGGCTGCTGTATTAAATCACAGACCGACCGATCTAAGTACAGACGTTTTATTTTTTCCCCGACAGGTCAGAACGAGAACTAAATCTTCCATGCGAACTGCCTTTTTCAACTGATGCAAGTGAAAGTCATATTATACGTATATATGTGCAATATCACGACTGTCCTGAAGACGGATTCCAGTACCTCAAGTCGCGTTTGGCGCCAGTAACTAGACCAATTACCAAGGAGACTGGGTACAGTTGATACATCAAGATAGCGGTACAGAAATCAAGTGCGACACGACGGGATATAGACAATAGGTTTCGTTGACGATCTAATCATGACAAAGAGCAGGGAGTGGCTAAATCTATTTAACGTGCAATTGTATTTGACCTATATCGATATCCTTGTTGGAGCTTATACAATTATATTTTTATGCAGTGTTAATGATGCATTACAGCTAATTCAAGCGAGTGCTGTGATCTGATAATATTCTTCAATTTAGACGCTTATAACAGATAGTTTTCAGGAAGCAAGTAACAGATAGTTTGAAGACTATTCTGGAACTGACAGGATTCAAGACTGCATTTCACACACACACATAGACATTTGCATATATTCCGTCATACAGACATTGTCAGACATCCCTCCGTAACAGCCGCCAGAGGACTCCGTTTGCTCGTTTGAACTACTACAACTATAAATGAAATCATTTTAATTTAGGTCTGCGATAAAATACCACACTTATACAGTCAGTAGCAAATCCCTTTTAATGGTTCAAAACAATGTTAAACTTCATCACGTTATTGTTACTGCAGCTCGTTAACTTTACCCTGACCGATGAAAGTTCTTGTAAATCTTCGCTTAGAGCCGTTGTAAATCGCAAGAGGTTTAGGATCAATCACAGTGACGCACAGACGTAAATACCTACAAATAAAACTGGTGATTATCACCGCGTTAAATCACAGCTAAACTCCCTTGACGATTGGCTATAACATGTCAAAATGCTATTGTGATTTAAGTTTTTATTAGCGCTTTGAATAGCTGGCAGCAGTTTTGAGGCAAGGAAAGACCTGAGTGTCTCTTCGGTAGCAAACGTTATTTCGTTAGTGTGTTGTTGCCATTTAATTTACTTGTCACCGGCTGATATTAAAAACGTGTAGTATTCGGGGCAAATTGGCCAAGCACACATAATAATAATAACAACAATAATTTCCGTGGACTTTTCACATCACGTTAGTCTAGTCCTGTGCGAAGTACCCACCGTAAGAACTTTTGTTACGGGTACTAGACAATGCTATATACGAGTATTTAAGATTTTTATTTTAGAAGTACATATATTACATATGTAAAAATCCTTCACCTAGGCGGGATTCGTACCCGCGACCTCGGGCGTAACACGCGGGCTAACCGCCACGTTAGAGAGCCAGCCATTCATCTAAGTTTGCCAATGATAATCATACGAGCATTTATTCATTCGGTTGAAATACTCGTACTTCAGATATTAATCCTGTAAAATATGACATTTCGAACACTTTATAGAAATGTATTGCCTTAATGGAAAAAAAAACTTATTGCGAGTCTGACCGGCCGTCTTATCTAATGTATGTATGTAAACGAGACATTCGTGCTTTTTGTCGACTACCCACGTCTACAGTAAACCGCATTACGTCCCGCAGATGCACCGCCCTCCTTTTGTCGTACTATACTAGGGGCTACTGGGTACACACAAACCGCACGAAACGCGACAGTATAGCTGTCATTTTATGGCGGTGTGAATGAGCGATACCCTGGCCATGACGGCACAATTCGGTTGCGATGCTCCGAGGCTCGTCTGTCTGCTGCTAATTTAAAAGGAAATGTACAGATGTAAACATTTGCTGAGGATTATCACGTGCATTGATATTGTATTCTGTTGTGCGTAAGGAAAATATCTTCAGTTTATGGTAGCAGTTTAAAAAGTCCCTGATCTTTGTCACCCTAATGATTTCACCTATTACCTAAACGTGGAGTCGAATAATAAACCAAATTTAACTGCCGATAAAATATTTTACACCGTCACGTTCCTGAAGTAGCGCGATCTCCGCGCCTCGTTTTTTGATACCTCATCCACCATTCCAAATTGATCCCCAAATACTTTAACAAGCTCTTTACCATCTGTGAAATGTGCATCGGATTTAAAAAGTATGGGAGATCAACGGTGTTGGTTATAAACATTGGATGTTTTTATGGTACTATTTTAAATATGGCATCTTAAACGACGCCCTAGCTATACTATTTATGGGTCCCGTAATTTTCGTTGGCTTAAAACAATGGTTTAATTATGTTGGGTGATAACTGAATACACTATAAAATGTTTAAGTGCTGCTGTTTGGAAAACTTATTACATTCCTTAGATTTATTTGTTCTTTAATCTTTATTTTAATTGTGAAAGTCTTCTCTTTATACATCGTCACTAATAACTTGTACCGCCACTTCTAAGAACACAAAATACATGTGATATTGGCTGATGACCCACAGCCTGTCATCATCTACAGATGTTATAAAAATACGTTCTTGTCTTTTTCATGACAGTATCATGACACGGAGGAGTAAAGGAAGGTACTTATATGTCTGAAGCTCTTAAAATCTGCTACTGAAGCCTTGTAACAGAGCTATTAATTTAGCTTAATTTATAGCAATTTTTATAATCGCACCATTCGGTTTTCACGAGAATGTAATAATCTGCTCTTAAAAATGCATTCCTGTTTGAAAATAGCTTTTTATCCTTCAGATCGCCTAGCTTATATCGTGTAAGGCATTTCTAAAAATGATGAGATTACTTCTAGGCATAAGTGATGCCTGAATGAAAACAATAATCCCTAAATAGCCATTTCCGTCCTAAACAATAATAAAATGTGGTACAAAATATCCTTAAATTCATGTAGATCGAACAAGGGATCAATGTTCTGAATAAATATGGTAGTTCGTAATGGTAGCCATTAAGATATCCTTAATAATTAGATTGCATGGGACAGTCGATTACGGCGACATCGTTGATCTAACGATCCGTGGTTTAGTTATGGTATCGTTTCGGGATTTTCCCATGCAGGTTGCGTTATGCCCTCGCTAATGATAATTTTATGCGTCAGATGCATTACACGAATCGGAAATCGTTTTCACAAGTATTACTGTAAATCTCATTGTATATTAGCAAGCATGATAAGGGACCACGAGGTCCCAGGTTTGATTCCCTTGCTTAGGCTTGACGCAACTAGTAGATGTATCATATGAATCATCAATCATATTTTTGAAACACCTCGCAAGTATGTCAATAGTAAGAACTAAGTGTGCGTCTATATTCAAAGGCGTAAACGCCATTTGACCTTCAATCCCACCCTTTGCAAGGCGCGTAGAGCTTATAAAATTAAAGCAACCCAAAAAAAAATATTTCTTATAGATAGAGTCTATGCTGCTAGGAATTTTATAATATTTTAATAATGTCCCTTTATAGTTTACATTAAAAAAAAAAAACGAAAATATGAAAATTAATAATAATGCATTTTTTTGTCCTTCATACGAATCCGAATCTAGTGACAATGTTTTGCCTAAGGTCCATCTAAGTGTATATACAGACTGCAGAGCGGGCCAAAGAAATGTTAAACGCAATATTACATTCCATTGAAATTACTTTTAAAATAAAATATGCATCACGTTTTGTACATAAACTTTACCTTCATTAATCCATCAATAAAACTCAAGTCTTCTTCAGCTGACGTTATTGGTTATAAAGAATCGAGCGATATTTCACATTTGGTGGCCATTACAGCTTAAACCTGACAATTATAGGTTGGTAGTTCTTTAGCCGTTGTTTATTGAGTTACGTTTCGATGTATTTCCGTCTTTATGTGTTTTCACAGCAGTTTGGGCATTAAGTGGCTTCCCTTTGTTGAGATGACAAGTACTTTCTTGATGTCTTTGTTGGTGGTACTTGGAACTGAACGTGTCTATTGATTTTTTATGGTCGCCTGGAAGATATCTCACACTTCTGCGACCTGCGATAACAGGTCAATCGGTCTGAACAGATTGACCTGTTATCGCAGGTCGCATGGAATACTTTTTCTTTTAAACATTTAACATCTTGTGAATAGGGCTGGTTGTTTCAGCGTACCTGATAAGTAGTGCAATCATAACTTTAACAATGCTTTCAAAAACACAATAGGTATATGCAGCGGTTCTTGTCTTTTCTAGGAACTTCAGTTTTTGTTTTAGTATAGGGGGCAAAATACCGACGAACATATATATCCACATATGCAGCTGTTTTGCCCCTCAGTGTCGTGTGAGTGAGAAGAGGGACCTACACGGGCCCGACTCAGCTGCAATGCAGCTATGGCACTGCTGTGTACTTGTAAATGAGTATATTAAAAAAATCGATAATGGGTCTATAAAAATCTCATATTTTATAAAATAATATATGATTGATGTTGGGAGTAAAAGGTAACAAGAAATTTTTGAGATTTGATAAAAAAGATACATTCCTGTTTTATTTTATCCTATTCGAAATACAAAAGTGATGGTCGGGGGTGGAATTCGGATTTCCTGACCATTTTCCTGATTGTACGCGTATCACATTGCGGTACGCATGTTTGTGTCGTGCTGATGATGATGAGGCGTCACGGAACGGAAATGCTAATACCAGTCTCATACCTTTCCGTTGTACCTGTAATGAGTCATTACGTAAATGTGAGCTCATATCCGGTTTTTATCGGTTACCGTCTACTAACCTAATGTTACGGTTATTACAACTATCACTTACTGACCAGAACACATACACATACACACACACATACACACACACACACACACACACACACACACACACACACACACACACACACACACACACACACACACACACACACACACACACATAGTTGGAGCTAGAAATCATCATCAACAGTCACTACAAATCTATGTTCGATAATTTTACTAAACTTGATCTGTTTTATGTTAGGACAGGGATTAGCGACCCACGCAGGAAAAGACACAGGTCGGTCCAATTACATTTTTATTTTATGTTACAATTTATATACCAATAAATATCTAACAGTGAAACAATATTTCAAATCAAAGCTGTGGTTTTTGTGTTTCCGATCCCAGTGTTGACGCATACCAGATTGATTGTTATATGACCTATATTATTGATTGTTACATGACGTATATTATTGATAGTTATATTACCCGTATTATTGATTGTTATATGACCTATATTATTGATTGTTACATGACGTATATTATTGATATTTATATTACCCGTATTATTGATTGTTATATGACCTATATTATCGATTGTCATATGACATATATTATTGATTGTTATATGACCAATATTATTGATTGTCATATGATCTATATTATTGATTGTTTTATGACCTACATTATGAATTGTTATATTATCTTTATTATTCTGAAGATATGATAAACTTAAAGCTGGTAATACAGTTTTAAAATACTGTCTCTTGGGCGTGATCAAACAAATATTTTTTATTTCAGCATATGAAGTTAAGTTTATTCCCTCTTTGCGTCATAAACCAAGTATTTTAAAGACATTACCAGCTGCATTATAGAAGCTTTGGTGAACTAAAGTTAAGTGCTTATACATTAATGGTAGGTAGGAAAAACAATTACCATTTGGGTGTTTGGACAAGTTTAAAAAGCGATCGGCGAGAGAATCAATGTGTGAGCCCAAATGACTGTCAGTTATTTTGGCATGCGCGCATATCCGCCCGTCACGCGATCCGGACATTACTGTACGTACAGACAAAACGTATGTTTTAGGAAAAGGTAGTGCCATGCTGCACAGGAGGAGGTGGTGCCATGCATAGGGCGTGACACTACATCCTTCTGTGCAACGGAATTGGGCCGGCACGATCGGGGAGATAACACTCGCTTACATAATACCGCCGTAAAATGACATCTTCAATATCGCATTTCATCTGAGTTGTGAGTAGCCGGTGGCCCATTGGGGGGAAGGAGGGCAACGCATCGGCATAGTAAGCATGTGATGTACATGGACGTTGGCAGTCGTAGAAAGGCTTCGATTGCTCGTTTGCCCTATGTTCTATAAAAAAAGGCATTCATATAGCTTAAACTTAGTACAAACAAACACATAATACTAAGAGGTAGTGCCGCTGTATTGCAGCGGAACTGGGCAGGCACGACCCGGAAGTTACCACATGATACCACCGTAAAGGGACAGCCTCGCGGTCGCGTTGATTTTGTCTTGTGAGCATCTATTGGCCCATCGGAGGTGAGTATGATGAGGTGAGGTAATGAGTTTAGACGTTTGCCCCTACTAAATTTTAGAAAATGGCCAGAGATTATGAAAATTTCCTAACCTCATTTACATCATGGTCTCAGTCAGAAATATTCGCAAGCTGCACAAAACGCGACGGCGCTCAGCGGTCGACAGTTGCTCTCATTTCAGGCCAGTTCTGTGCAAGTGAGAGGTGCCACAGTCGTGAGGAGGCGACGGGGGTGGGGACGACCGACACGACCAACAGTCAGGCGAGAAGACGAGAAGACTCCCTGGGAGAAGTTGGCGCATAGGAGTAGCAGACTTGTAGTTCACTGAGCGAGAAATGATCACAAAAGTCAGAACATAATGACACACAAAATCATAACGCTCTTGTGTGCCTGCCACACCAAGATGCAGTCGGGTAAAGTTAAGTATAACCATTATAGGTATAATTAAAAGGCACACATACATACATACAGATGGGTATAGTCCGTACGTGCAGAGAGTCAACTGATAATATGGACGATAAGGCCAAGTGATTTTTTCGACAGCAAATAAAGATTTAGGTTGCGTCAAAGTGCTACCACGTAAGGATTGCCACTGGGCATGGCAACGCACGGGAATGGTACAGCTGGGGAATTTGATGTGTCTTTTTTTTTTTTATTAGAATGAAAAATTATTTTTTTGAAGTGAAAACTTCCTTAAGCGCTTTGAGTACTATTTAAATGAAAGCATAGCTACGGGGGCGCGTAGCGCAAATATATAGATTGTGAATCTACGACATGAATACAATTTGATAGAATATATTTATAAACTGTGTATTTATTTCAATAAGGCGCTAAGCATGAGTAGTATGAACTAACAAAAGTATATATCAATGATGTATCCCAAATCACAATACAAGTTTGTGTAATGAAATATATATATTTTACTGTATTTATATATATTTTACTGTATTTATATATATTTTACTGTATTTATATATATTTTACTGTATTTATATATTTTACTGTATTTACTGGCAGGTCGTCACAGTAGGGTGTTTCGAGTGGCTAAATCACTAATTATATGCGCAATTTTCATATAATTATGATGTGTAACGACATCATTATAAGCGCAAGTGTGTATCCAGAAGACAGAAAGTCTTCCGTATTCAGTCGAACTGTTAGGGCTGGACAAGTGCCGGCAATCAGTAGTAGGTCCCTCCGAAAAAAGAAAAAAAAAAAGCGCAAGTGTGTTCGTGTCCATTCTGTAAAACCACAAGAAGTGTTGCGAAATAATCATGTAATAATTGTATTATTAAAATATTAATTTTAATATTATAATATGACACCCATGTGTATTATTGTAATATTAAGATTGAAACATAATTAGAAATCTTCAGAAAGATATTAGCTACGGCGGTAAGCCAAATTTCAGCCACGGCGAGTGCATTAGATCTGGATTTGGACCGAAATTGTTATTAAGGAATTTTGATTATTAATAATGCACTACGAAGTGCGAATTTAACTGCTCGCGCGGTTACTCGCAAAGCACCTCGAACCGTCAACCCTGAGCCTGCGTTCTCCGTTCGCGTTGTACTGGAGTCCCATGGGTATGCGAGATTAAGGGTATAGAGAGTTCTCACACACTTGTGCACTATAATATGTCCGTAGTCAGCAAAACTGTATGGTTTACCAAATATATAGGGTTGCCTTTTAACTAAACTTTGGCTAGGGAGACAATATCCGAATCCATACAATTAATATATCGTGACGAAAAAAATACCAAAATTAAAAAAACAGAGGAGATCTTGTATTAACCGTAACGTCACTTTTCACGTCACACGGGGCTTTTTGACGCCGCCGTATGAACAGATGAATTGGCACCCATATGATCCATTTCCATGCTTTATTAACACGCGTTTAAAAACTTCTAGAGCGGGGCATATAAAAATATGTCATTTTCCATAGGTCTAAAATGTGAATACCGCATTTAATGTTAAAGCAGTATAATTTTTGTAAGTGCTATTTGTTATTCATTGCTAACAAATAACGTGTACCTATGAGTGAAAGAAGCTTTTGCTAACACTATACTATCGCCACATTCTCACGTCATCTATACCGCAGAGCCTGAAGACGAAAGTCTTCAACCAATACGTTCTCCCCGTGATGACCTACGGGGCCGAAACTTGGTCTCTTACTTTGGGACTGATCCGGAAGTTTGCGGTAGCTCAACGGGCTATTATTGAACGTTCGTAAAAAATTGGTTGTTTCGCTGTCCGACAGAATTCGTAACGAAGTCATAAGGCAGAGAACTAAAGTATCCGATATCACGCGATGAATAAGCTCCGGGAAAGATGCGAGTAGCAGAAGAACGGTCGTCTTGGTGTACATTCAAAGAGGCCCGTGTCCAGCAGTGGAGAGGTAAGGGCTGAACATGATGACGATGAACCCATCTGAGTTTCCTTTGGTTTTGTAGATGTTTATTGGCGTCAACTTACATTCTTGCACAACCCTTTTGGGTTATAAGAACATACGCCTTGATTCGATAATAGCATATCAACACTGCTCTAGACAGTAATTTAAAAGGAAGTTTAAATTGAGTTTTAAATTAATCCCCGATTGACTATATCTGGTTCACGAAACTAGAGGTATCTCGTAAACAATATTGCCAGCTGGAACCAGTTACAAACCGGTCCCTAAACAAAGGAACCGTTCAGTCTGGGTCTTAAATCTTCAAGTGTTATGCCTAATCTAGCTTATGGGCGTACTCGTTTACTTCAGCGACGTAATCTGACGGTACGTGTTGAGTTTCGCTTTTGAGATAACTGCCGATATTTAAGAACACTTGTTTAAGTGTTGTTTTTATGCTATCATAAATGCAATTGGATAACCTCAGCCAAACCGATGCAGATGATAATGAAATCGCGTTGAGAAGAAATGCGCGACCTGTGGAATAATCAATGTAGGTGATCCACACTTCTTGAGTGGTGACCAGCCCCTAGTGCACAGTTCGACTTGCAGTTATAACGGCAGTTATACTGAAACGTTTTTTTTATTTAACACCTAATGTTTTCATCTGTTTTACTTTTGTAAATGACTGCGGACGTCAACGAACATTTGGCGGAAAAAAGTTATGCAGAAGAGTTCTTCTCTCTGAACTCAAGTCAGCCTTCCGATCCATTCTAATTCGAATCCAGCTGTAATGCAGTAATGAATCTATCTATCACTCTATGACATTTTTGTAATATTAAGGGCCAAAACATACGTCGGAGTCTTCTGACGTGCAGCAGACGTGCAGTCCTCCTTCCATCTGCCCCCCTCCCCAGTATAGGACATCAGACACACACCGCACGAAACGGGACTGCGTACCTGTAACTTTACGAAGATATAATTTGAACGAGAGGTTCCTCGTCTGCCAATCTCAACAACAATGCAGCAATTCTGGTAACAGGACAGTAAGTGGTAGCATTACCTCTTACTGTCCTGCCTGCATCAACATTGTAAGTGCAAGAGAAATCTAGCCACCATATTACGACATCGGCTGCATCACATTATCTCACTGGTAATGGCACACGTTATCAGCTAATGGCTTCACTTACTAATATTTTTTACAATGTTTTTTTAATATTTACCCGTCATATCGGTTTTTGTGACTTCTCTATTGCGCAGTAGACATTCGTATGAGGTGAACGCACCTGTGCGCGTCAATCCTACCTTGATGCAACTTTTCTGCTAGGCATCAGCAGAACCTCATCAGAAGGACATTTTTTTTTTCATGTAATATTTAACGCTCAGCATCGAAAATGAAAATTGTAGGCAATAGAGGAACTTACAGAAGTAGCAGTGGCTAAAGATAATGTTGTTGTCGGTTTTAACTTATACTTATGATCTCCATACGATCTCCATAATTAGAAAAAAGAAAATGAAAATGATTAAATTTCTATTCTCATTAACTTTCTTCTAAAATAAAATTGCAAAGTAATTTTTAGTTTACTTAAATCACCTATAGTTTCATTACAAGACTTATAACTCAGCACGCAATAACAAAATCGAGAATTGGCGCATTGACCCCAACACCTTATCTGCGGTCCACAACTTGACCGAACTCCTTAAAAAAAAGGTTTGTTTACACTTTGTGTCCCTCAGCTGTGCTCGGGTTTTTATGAAAAGGTACATCCCAAGGATTCACTATTAGCTCTTTGTATTTTTTCTGCAAAAGGGATCTTTTGAATCTGTGAAAGGGATCTTTTAAATGTGTTTTAGATTCTTGGACCCCGCAATTAATAAATGTCATCAAGAATCGTCCCAGGACATATTGATTAGTAAACACTTAGATCTATTCTTATATAAAGATCATCCTTTCTTTTAGATTTTGTGATTTCATTAGTTCCTGCTTGGTGGTGGTACACATATAAGTGTGAAACAGTGTTTATTTGCTTAGAGGAGGGCGTCTCTGATTTTGTTATAGGGGTAAAGAGATAGTCATTAAATATTTAATTACTTAAATAAGAATTTTTGATTAGCTACGATAAGTAGTGCAATACTTTTAGTAAAATTTCCCGACCAAATTAGATTTTAACATTAAAAATAATAAGTACATCTTGACAGGATACATGATGAGAAATATTGTTCGAGATATTGACTAAGAGGCAGTGAGCACACGGGCGTAGAAAGACATCTTCAATTTACGACACATTCTATAATCTTACTACCAAACTTGTCATCAATAGGAACTATTTGGTGTGACGATAACACTTTAATATACAGCAGATGCCTCCGGTTGGTTATGAACTAAGCATGAGGGCATTTCATTTCCTAATCTTGATGATAGTAAACAAATTATAAAAATCTTTAATTGTACTCATGATTACATAATTTATAGTGTTGCGTAAACTCCCTTTCTCTTTCCCACAGTTTTCCCTCGACCCACCCTACTGTGACGGCTCAATTTTAACGCTGCGGAGTGAACATGGAAAATAATATGCATCCGCGAAATAACAGGTGTCGCATGAGCGATGCAATCTCTAGCCGTAACTCGTACTGGATTAAACGTGGACTCAACAGAGCTGCTACAACTGAAGCCAGGTAAGACAATGATTTATTGCCCCGTTATTATGAGATGGGGCTAAGGGCATCCACAGTTAACATCTATAAGTTACATGCAAAGAATGTTGACCTAATAAATGGTACATTTAACAGGTAGACGTTAATTATTACTTTGTAGTGAATTTAAATCATATCTAGAGCAGCCTGCATAGACTATTATAATTAGTTTGTTGTAAAACTATGCATTGAAATTAGTGCTTTCATACTTCAAAGACAGATAATTAAAGTTATAGTTATTTAGATATACAATGTGAAGCTCTTTATTATATATATTTATATATGGGAAGTTGTATAGACTCAGAAGGGTAAAAAGAAAAAAAAAGAAATAATTTCATTTTTCCAATTTCCAACACAATGCGATAGCTGACAACCGCAGAAGGCCGCACTGCCTTGACGCATGTGTTTACCTGCACGAACAGGTTCGTGCAGGTTTTTGCGTAAAAGTCGACGAAATAATTTAATCAACCTACCTACTACATACCCCTCGTAAACTATTAAAATGAATTCCCAACGTAGGATAGAAAATTGAAAACATGAAAAAGATTGTATCTTTATACAATACATTCGGTATGAAGATACTTGACTTATCTACCTACATAACGTAGGCGGAAAAATAAAACTGTTATATTTCAAGTTATATTACGTAATACTATAAGAAATCCAAAACAAACAGAAAAATAGAAGAGACGGGAAATAAGAGTTCTCAATACCTCGTTTATAACATTGTGATAGGTATTTTTACTGTTTTACCCGACGTCAGAAGGAGGGTAATGTTTTACAACCGTGTTACCGTGATTTACGTATTACCTGCTACATACAACCCGAAAGGCTGAACGGATACTTTACGCATGAGGTATTTTATTAACGCGAGTGTTTAAAATGTATCTTAAACAATCTCGTGTAATGTGTATCAATTTAATGTTAAATTGTAAAATATATAAATGGTGTCTACGAATGGTTTGCAAGAGTACAGCGATTCGTACGAAGCCCGTACTTCAGGCCACAGCTTGACCAAACACTTTATTAAAGGTTTGTTTTAATTTTTTGTGTGTTAAAAAGTTACCCCAAGGATTCACTATTGACTATTTGTGTTTGTTTGCGGCTGGGGGAGGATCGGTAGCTCTTTTTGCTACTATACTACAAAATAGTACGATCCGAATATAATATATAAGAAAAGTTTTCTTGTAGCATCTCTATACATGTAGCGTGCAATGAACTCTTGGCGAGGCGGGCACTAATCTGTGCATCAGCCGGATTGCTGTTTATTAACGTACGTGGACACGCGGCCGCGAGGAACACCATAAAACAACCATTTGTCTGCTGTTACACCGACGTGATGTCCCAAGTTGAGGTGCGCGCGGCAAATATACGCAAGTACATTGAAAGAAGACTAATATCTTGCCGAGGATTGATAAGGATAGATGATAATGATGACCTAGAGATGTTTTACATTATACTAAACACGAAGCTTGGCTGCTACAGATGTGCTAACCAGGTTTCACGACTGGGCTCGTCTAATGCTCAGTTCATCTTAGTGCGGTAGTCGAACACGGCACGTAGTAAATAAGAGATGCTGCACTGGGGCCGAATGGGTACGACATTGCCGACGTATCTCGTACTCAAATGATACCGCCACAATGAATGTTATGCTGTCGCCTTTCAGGAGCTTTGTGAGCTAATGGCTCATTGGAGGGATAGGGTGAAGGAGGGCAACACATCCGCACGTGCGGATTTCAATGGGCGTCGGCCACCTAATGGATACGATCGCTTGTCTGTCCTCCTATTCTATACGAAGTTCACAGAACGGGCCTAGAACCTGAACGGGCTAAGAAGTAGCGACGCGCCCATGGTGTATCCATACAGCCTTAACACTTTCCTCACGTTGAGAAATTTTTTGATAGAATATGGGGCAAACGAGTAATCAGAGTCTTTTTACGACTCGATAGTCGTAATAAGACTCTGATTACTCTGACGACGCGTCCATATAATTTAAAATTAAAATGACCTAATAAAATGTCAGAGGCAGTGCTGTGGCACACGGCTGGTGTACCCGGGGAGGTGCCTGCAGTAATATGTTGTCGCGTTGTGTCTTGGCGTCTACTGAGAAGGATTAAAGGCGGGCATTCACTTACATAATGACTATTTGTACGGATCTCTATGGGTACAGGCTTCGGTTCGACGACCATCTATGCAAAAAAATAGGTTAGAATTGTTTTCTTTCTTTCGGTTATTTCACATTATAGTCTAAGGAACTTGGTTCGAATATGTATAGGAGTTTTGCATGACAGAATAACAAATATACATACATATTCACATTTATTTTGTCAGTAGAATTGCTCGATAGCAAATAAAAAAATATCGAAATATGAAACCCGGCGTTTCGTTTCGAATCAAATGTAATGGAGATGAAAAACCGATTTGAAAACACTACGTACCTACGTACCGGCAGATTTTTTTGGAATTTATGAATATAAAACACGCATATGAAACACCAGTTTCAATATTTCTATTTGTAATAGCAGCAAGTTAATATCGGAGGCTTACGGGTGCAATATGCACATTTTTTATACACGCCCATATTTTCTACCAATTGTTCGACGAAAGGAAAAATGTTTTCTTATAGAGGTCTTTATAAATATATACATATTTACTTATATAAGAATAATGTTCTTCTTTGGCGATCCTTGTAACACGTGCTCTTTGCATTGGTTTTAAAGATTTTTCGTCAACACGAGCAAAGCGAAGAAACAAATTGTCTTTTTTTTTTCATTTGGTGGCGGTAAATATTCCTTAATCTACATAATAGAAATCTAAGCAGCGACTAGTTTGTAATAGTTTTATTATATTCTAAATCAATTCATATGCGGATTATTGTGGGCTAGGCACTTAGCTGGCCCCGTTCACTCGTTTGTCCCCCTACTGTAAAAAATATATATGCACAACATTGCTTTACAGAAGTGTTATTCACCTCTTCGCTGCAATGAGTCACCGGAAACACACAAATCATTGTAAGAGAGTGGTGGTGGACTGGTGCCATGCAGCATTGCGCTTAGATAAATTAATTGCAACGACGATGTACGTAGAAGCGATATGTTCCACCCACCACGTCCAGCTCACAGCTGACCCGCTCGATATTGTCCAGTCACATCTAAATCAATCACTCCATCTATCAACGCATTTGCACGGCCCGTTCACTTCACTAGTTGTAATTCACTCCGGCCACCTGATGTCTGCTGCTTTATAGCGTAAGGGCGAGTGCATATTGCGCCGATACATAAGTAGGGCTGAGGTATGAGGATAGGCAACCTTCCTGTCTGCGGTAAAGTCAGATTGGTCTGCCCCCTTATCGACCAAACTTCTCACCAACACCGTCGTCCGACATGTCTTTTAGTTACCGATGTAGCTGCACTGGACACTTTTTTGTTGTCGCGGGAAATACTAATTTACGCGCCTTCACCGGCCCTGGGG
>JAFELO010000212.1:317046-345037 GCA_017140195.1 Eumaeus atala
GGGGGGGGCTTAGTGGTGTGAGGAGCTCGCGGCACATGATAGTGCCGAATACCCAGAGAAACCACCACAGGTGCCATCAGTGACGCCTTTGGTGAAGTTCCCCAGAACTACAATTCATCAGGGCACCTCGAAGGCGTCTTCTTTTGGACAACGCAATGAAGTGAAGTTTATATCCTCATAGCTTGCCCCGTATGCCAAAGCAGGCCCAAATCGATACCGCCGAAAATAGTATCTACGATGGTTGCGTTTCGTCCAGTCTGTGAGTAGCCGGTGGCCTAATGGGGGGGAGGAGGACAATGCATCGGCATAGTAGTTATGCTGATGTTGTGCGTCGATATTCGTACAAGGGCTCCGATACTCGCTTGTTCCCGTATACATAAATAATATGTGGGAGTCAAGAATTGCACATTGGACAACGAATCGGTGAGCAAACCTCCGTGCATCTTCCATGATTCGCTCCGTATACCGAGAGGTGGGTAAGTATTCCTGTATACTCTAAAAAATACAAAAAAAAGAGCACCCCCTCGATTCACTTAGCTTAGCCTGGTTCACCCCAGGCTACTGAGACACACCGCCTCGATAAGGTGAAATATGGTGAGGCGCACTGGACACTTCCGTCAGCACAGAGCAGTTAAAAGAGGAAAGGATAGTTCGTCATGTTTTGACTTCAACCGACATAGAGGGAATCCGTCAATAACCTAGTAATTGCTAGCCGACAGATGTCTGTTCGCTCTTTCTAACATATTTTCTCGGAGAGTATTCCGAAGAATTGATCTGACCATCTACAGCTGAATCATAATTTTGATCGGTTTGGTTCATCGTTTTGTTCTGTTGAAAGGTGATAAACAGTATTTTGTGCTAAAATTAAAAGCAAAGTCAGAGACAGCTACGCTGGTAAGGTGCGTCCTGACATTACGGAATAGATGTCCATCCGGAGCAGTTGAAACTCATAAGGGAGTTTCGCCAACAACAAACGCAAGCCCTCGTGGTCCTTGCCGGCTAAATTCAGCTGCATTGTAGCCTGCCTACTACTTCGCGTTTCGTGTGACTTTTGAGTGTTCGGTGGTATATTGGTCACGTTTGTACAACTTATATACGGATGTTTATGGGTGCCTAGCACTAGTAGGTTCAAACGGCTCGTCTTGCCCTTATGCTATTAAAATAGTAAAACTCTTATTGCTGGTGATCCTGCTTGGTTACCATTGTCGATGTGTACGCCACCTTAACTAGAGCTGAATACACACAATATATTAACTGCGGGCGTTACGTGTAAAAACGATGATGCCACGAATTTATGATTGTGAGAGCATTTTAACGCAGCCTTTTAAATATTAAATGGTGATTAACTCGTGCAATATACTCTGAATTATCACAATATTTTATAGAGCTAATTTTTAAAAGTTTACTTTATCCTGTGATTTACTTTGTGATATCGATCCTGTTGAAATGCCGCAGTTCCAAGTTGAAATTGACTACTGGATATGTTCTGCTATATATGCTTATACTGTTATTAGACACGTTAGCCTGGCCCCGTACTACGCACCATAAAGAATTATGTTATGGGTACGACAACAATGGAAAATATCATCGTCATCATTATTATCAGTCCTTATCGGTTCCCTGCTGGGCACAGGCATCTTTCAATGGACGCCAAGACGGCCAATCTCCTGCTGCTCGCATCCATCCCGGACTGACAATATATTTAACATTTTGATATCCAGGGTCTGGGCGGGAGTGGAACCTTCAACCTCTGGCGTAACGCACGACACTTACGTTACTGTTGCGGCAATCGGTCCTCGGCTTATACATTCCATTTATTTTTATTTAGGTCACCCTGTGGTAGTAGTTGTAAGAAAAGAAATAAATCTTCATAAGGAATCTAGGAAATACTTCACGCCGGTGATACGCAGACATATCTGCTCTCACCTCGACATGCTGACTGCAGATATATCTGCTCTCTCCTCGACATGCTGACAGCAGACATATCTGCTCTCACCTCGACATTCTGACAGCAGACATATCTGCTCTCACGTCGACATGCTGACAGCAGACATATCTGCTCTCACCTCGACATGCTGACTGCAGATATATCTGCTCTCTCCTCGACATGCTGACAGCAGACATGTCTGCTCTCACCTCGACATGCTGACAGCAGACATATCTGCTCTCTCCTCGACATGCTGACAGCAGACATATCTGCTCTCACATCGACATGCTGACTGCAGATATATCTGCTCTCTCCTCGACATTCTGACAGCAGACATATCTGCTCTCACCTCGACATGCTGACAGCAGACATATCTGCTCTCACCTCGACATGCTGACTGCAGATATATCTGCTCTCTCCTCGACACGCTGACAGCAGACATATCTGCTCTCACCTCGACATGCTGACTGCAGATGTATCTGCTCTCTCCTCGACATGCTGACAGCAGACATATCTGCTCTCACGTCGACATGCTGACAGCAGACATGTCTGCTCTCACCTCGACATGCTGACTGCAGATATATCTGCTCTCTCCTCGACATGCTGACAGCAGACATATCTGCTCTCACCTCGACATGTTGACTGCAGATATATCTGCTCTCTCCTAGACATGCTGACAGCAGACATATCTGCTCTCACCTCGACATGCTGACAGCAGACATATCTGTTCTCTCCTCGACATGCTGACAGCAGACATATCTGCACTATCCTCGACATGCTGACAGCAGACGTATCTGCTCTCTCCTCGACATGCTCACAGCCGACATATCTGCTCTCTCCTCGACATGCTGACAGCAGACATATCTGCTCGCTCCCCGACGTGCTGACAGCAGACGACTGTTTTTTGTTTCCTTTTTTTTCGGAAGGACCACTGGTTGTACTGGTTGGCGGCGCTACTGCTCCCGCCTCAACAGTTCGACTGACTAACGAAGACTTTTGTATCTTCTGGGCAGATGACTACTACGCCACTCGGTCTGTTAACGTGTAATTATGAATGTCCCTTGAATTGTAAAGACCTTCCTTTTGATTTTTTGTTAATAGCCGTAATGTAAAAACCGCCAAATCCGCACCCACCCGTCCACTCATCGCAGGTAATTTGATTTAATCCCGTTAAAAAGCTCATCTGACGGCGTCAATGAGCCCGGTAATGAATTTATGGCGCAGGCCTCCATTATCGGGCTCTGGCGCCTGATACGAAATAAACGAATGACCGGGAATTACACTCGTCATTGATATTTGTTGTCTTTGAATTGTATTACAAATCGAACTCGGCATATTTAGGGCTGATATTGACACGTTACAATATAAGCTCCGATTAGGCCATTAGGAAATTAACTGGCATTTCCTTTTACTACTTTTTAGCATAGGGGTAAACGAGCAATCGGTGTCTTTTTACGACTACCGACGCCCACTAATATCTACATAATTATTATGCCGATTCCGTTCAATTAACTTCGCCCCCCCCTACTGAGCACCACCGTCAGGACCAGACTTGAACCATGGTGAACCATGAACCATAGAGTGTCTAGTTGTGAGGATGTAAAAGTGTGGGCCAAATAAGTCCTAAATTGTTATATAATAAATAGGTTTTAACTAGATACCGATGGTATACGTAAAGGCTAGATTAAGATGTAGTACGAAATCGCCCGTCTCTCCGTTCCCTAAAATATGCCTCTGATAAGTTGGCCACTGACGATCAAGAAAACGTGTCCAAATAACATGAGAGCATTAACATTGATGTCGAAAAAGAAAAGCGAAGCGTGTTTGTGTTTAAAGGTATAACAAATCATAAAGTAACAATTGACTACCGAGAAATCCATATCTACTCGGAGTGGACTTGAGGCGCAGCAATCAGTTTGTCGTGTGGTGTCAGTGCTAGCGTGGTCGCCTCTATTATGTTGAGAAATAACTACTTTTACTCTTTAATATACATCATTCTGAAGTACTGTACTTGCGCCTATTACGTCTCTCATGCTCCTTAGGAGACGTAAGCGACGTAAGTGCAGTAATTAAGAATATGTTCTACTACCAGCTGCCTTTTTCCTTCCATAGCTGGTACACTACTACCAGCTGTGGAAGGAAAAAGGGAGAGCGCATTTTGCATTACTATTATGCATAAGTTTATGGTCGGTGCGTGTCGGTTTTTAAGTTTTGCTGTTGACCCACTAATATAACTTTTTTTTCCATGATCAAAAATGTAATTGTTGGGCAACAATTTATAAGAATTTTCCTAGTAAGTATCACTCAAATGAATCCACAGAACGAACTTCTATTTATTTTATCATTTTCAATCTTAATCAGTTAATATATAAACTGCACGAAACACACAGAAAAGGCGACAATGGAAAATAATATGCAGACACGATCCTCAACAGAGAGGGAGCGATAAGGAAGGAGATAAAGGAGACTTAAAATGTTGTAATTTAGTTATCATCTATCTGTCTAAGGGATGGAATTGTATTACTGATACAGCGTCTTGTGTGCCCTCTTTATATTTACGCAAAGCAGGTAGCCTTTTGGAATATTTTAAGAACGCATCCATAAGTTTAAGCAAAAACTGGCCAGCATCGACCATGGAAAATATTTTCTTTAAACCCGCTTGTAGTGTCGCCGCACTAAACCTGAAAGGGCAATCAGGTTCAAGCTACGGCGTGAAATCGCTCGGTAGCTGACACGCCGGATTACGTTTTAAACGTTGTTCGGCCCTTTTTGATACACCCGTGAACGTCATCAGCACCAGCGAGCCACTGAACAAAATCGCGACCCTTTCTTATAGTGTATATTGCCCACTGCAAATGAGAAGTTGGAGTCTTTTGATGACTATCCGTTGCCGGCCCCATTTCGTTGCATGTAGTGTCATGTACCATGCATGGCACTGCCTCCTCCGATGCAGCATGGCACTACTACTCTTCCAAAAATACAAAGTCACTTACAGTTGAAAATAAAATATTAAGTTTTTTTGGATATTAATCTGTCGCAGTGAATCATCAGTAGCAACATGTTATGAATAATATAAAATAATAGAGACTAAACGTCACATAGTGGAAAGTGCCGTGAGCGATTTTGCTGTTTACAAAAACTAGCGCCATCTACCCGTACACTTTGTTATGCAATGAGAACTGCTGAAATAGCGGAAAATTATTTACAATGTGTTTATATTGTTGTTAAACACTGTATAAAATATTGATGTATTTAACAACATATAACAATGAATTACATTAATTATCAATAGTTTCTTTTAATTAATTGAACGAAAATTGGCATCTTGAATTAAATAATACCAATATGATGTTAATTCGTTGTATAATGTAAATCTCTCCATGAAGGTGAGTATATAGACACATTTATCAAGATTCTTTAAAATATCTTTCATGTTTATACTGAAAGAATAAAATATATTAACTTTTTGTTTTATAGGCATACGGTAGATACCTTAACAACATTAACGCGTATAACAATATGTGAACATTTAGTTATAATTCAAAATAAGTTTTTATAGAGCGTTACTCATCGCGACCCACTTTCGAGTGAGCTAACTGAAGCGCAAACAAAGCATGCTCGGACATATCCGTGTGTCTATCATGTGCACGGTTTGCCTTCCTGCCATGGATCAATGATCAGTCTTATCGCATAAATTGATGGTCTATAATGAGTGTTTTAAGCGACCAATAACGAAAATATTTTTTTTATAGTGTGAGGGGTAAACGACCAGTCGGAGCCTTTCGGTGGTGGTGGCTCATAGAAATTGGCATAATTATTATGCTCATGTGCTGCCCTCCTCTATTTAATAATGCCACCGGAGATTCACAAGCCACATGAAACGCGACGGCTGACACTTTGCGGAAATATCATGTGAATGCACTACCTCATAATGTAGAGTATAACAGATGAGCTGCTCTTCTATGCCCATTTGCTTCTGAAGAGCCGTATGCCCTCCCTCGTCAGACTGTCACCACGAGGCTCGTGGCAAGGCAGTAATTACAAGCTAGCAGCTACTATGTACTATGTAATTGAAAGGCGGACTACATTTTAATGCGACCGTCGCAGACACCAACCCAGTTAAGAAGCTGTGCTGCATTACAGCAGAATAAGGGGGACCGGGGAGATACCTCTCGGTCACATGATACTCCCACAAAGTTACAGCTTCGATGTCGTGTTTCATGCGGTTTGCGAATTTCCATTGGACCATTAGAGGGGAGCAGGAAAGGAGGGCAACATTATGCGGATGTTTAAAGGCTTCGGTAGGTATTCTGTGGCGCTGGTAGACAGCTTGTTTGTACACTTAGAAAATAAAAACACATGCCTTGCAATAAAAACGGCATACGAGACTCGTTCGTGTGTAGGCTGTCTATTCTCTCCTCTTAATTCCCTTACCATCCCTCATGAATCTATCTCTTATTTCCTTGATCACTAAAGTACACAAGTGATGCGGAGAAGTTCAAATTGAGTTCTTCGTGGGATCGCAACAATAATTATAAATTTAACTTAAAATTGCTCAATCTCTGTGACAGTTGTCACAATTTGTAGAGTCTAATTTCTTAGACAGCAACTGTTGCCAAAGATATTTAACTCTTCAACTTGTACTTTGTAGGCCTGTAAATTTGCCGACGTCTCAGTCTCCTGGGTTTAAAACATTCTATTGCTAGGACCTTGCTTAGACAAGTTATTGTTTTAACACCACCTAAATCACCAGCTGGATAAAATGACTATTTTGATGATGAAAAAGCCTTGTCATCTATAGACTACCAATTTGTAATGTATGTAACATTGTGGATCTATGTAAATGTAGAGCCATTTTATAGTTTTTATTTAGACTCTAATATTAATTTAAACGATATATACGATGAAGTAAACCGCTAGTGAAAACTAACCAAAGTATAAGATTTGTCTAAGTAAATAGTCACTCCAGGTTTAATAACTACCGAAATTCGAGATCAATGGATATTGCAATTAAAATATCTCGTCTTATAAATTCATGTTTTGAATAACATAAAAATCCTATATAATTCACCTTTTCTGTTAATATTATAAAGAATACGGTAATTATAAGCATTCCCGATACACCTCCTTAGATTACTGTTTTATAAAAATTAAAGATGATGACAGATTTATAACTTGATAAATTAGCAGGCGTAGTTTCTTTAAATTCAGGTATGTATCTATATTTTATCATCTGGGTAGTAGATTTAATTGATGACATTCAAAAAGTAATTCTCATAATCCTATTTTCAATGAAATATTTTCATTTATTTGATTTCGTCAATGTGAGTGAAATTCTTATATGATTTATTATAATATAAATATAAATGGTATATCTTTCATGCTGTCTTATTATAGCTTGTAATTTATGTGTATCATAATTAGTGTCATTTGTGTGTGAAACATGTTCTAAATATGTTATGTTATGCCATGCAAATTATTTACTCACAACTCAAAATCATGGATATGATTTCTTTGTGTTGTGTACATGCCAAATTCTTTTTTTTTTTTTAATTTTTAACCATTATTAAGTTTGCATTTGACCACTAGATACCTCACCAGATAGAAATACATGTTGTGAATTACAATGATAAATAAATTGGTTGTGCGTTCTCGTTGCTGTAACATGCTGAAATACATAAATTCCACTCCCAAAAACAGCCCCTTGTATTCTCCTATTCCATGACAATAATTAGAACAAAAAGTACGTAAAACTATTTAAGTCATAATTAAGAAAAATACGCATAATTCAATAATAATTACGACCACGTATCACTATTACAAAATGAAAAACTAAGAAAACAGTTTTAAGATAAAAATTGAAAACTAGGACAAATTTGCTTTAAGGACTCATCGTTCCTTCATCTCTCTAGCGTCATTGCATAAAATAAACTTACTGAGCGTACTTACAAGATACTAATTTCAGACACAAGTTTATCGCGATTTGCGTGGCAATTTTATTAGTAATCAAATTTTATAGTCGAGTGCAACAAAGATTTTCACTCTAAACGAAATGATAAGCTAAAAACACGTTTGGTTGCACAAGCAAAACCGCGCCAATAAAACAACAATTTATACTCGTACTAAAATTAGCCTAGTATTAAATTACCGAGTATTAAACACACACGTGATCTGTCGCTGTATCGTACAGATCCTAAACGTATTCAAACCGGCTCAACTACGCTAGCCCTAACAAAGAGCTGTTAAACAACGCAGTTCACGCGAATTGTATTAGTAGAGACACTGCCACAAGCTCATTGCCGAGTGAACGCTTCACGTCTAACAACCCCGTGGACTGATATTCGCCACGTTACGTCACCTCACCCCATACTAAATCCGGCACGCTATTGGCCGATTCGCTTTGGCGCGCTTTCTCGAGGTCAATATAAAAAGTAACACCGATATCTCCATCCCTCTCGCGATAGGATATCACCCTAAAATCAAAACGAGAACGCGCGTTTCTATCTATGCGCTTTTTGAAATGATGTAACCAGTTTAAAATGAGATGGGAAGTGCAGTAGAGCATTAGCGCGAAAGAGCGAGAAGATACGGTTTCCAAGTTTATTGTAGAGGTAGAGTGCGAAGGGAACGTGCTACCGTGCGTTCTACTATTTATAATCAAATAGGATGCTCGTGTGTGAGTGTATGCTTACATTATGCACCGGACACACATAGGCGAGGCGCGTTGAGCGAGGCAATGATGTGCACGAAGTATTATCCCTTATTACACGATCTGCTTCCGCGCCGGCCGCACGTGCACTAGTCGTCACCCGACCTCTTTTGTGGAGCGACGTACGAAGTGATAGTTTGTTTACATCGCGAAGGAACGATGCCTAGTGCGGTTAGTTAGCGCGATTGTGTCATCGACCGAGAGTAATTCATCGTAAAATTGCAAGTTATTCGGACAATGCTCGTATCTGAGTTTTGCAAAAACTTTTTGTGCGCCTGTGAACTTACACGAATTGCGATTACCACCGCTTGAATCGTCGCCATCGATTGTGCCATCCTAAGTGTCAAAGTGAACTTTATATCATAGACTATTAAAAAGACTTTCGATGCTTTTTACTGGGCTCAACATAAAATTAAAAATTGTAATATAATTGGAAGAAAAGTAATCTTTAAAATATAAAAAGGAAAAATTGAGAAGATACAAATAGCATATTCACAAACATTATTTTTTAAAGTTGGAGAGTGAGACAAAACTTGAGGGCGAAGTAACCCAAACTCGCACTCATTTATGCATACAAAACAAACTGTAATCTGTCCACGCTTCTTCCGTAGAAAAAGGCGTTGCGAGAGACAAAGATGGCTATAGCATTTAACTTGCCGAGCGAGAGGGAAGCAGCCGAGGAGAACTTTTCGCGCTTGAACCGGCTCCTAGCCGAGCTGTACGAAGTCCTTTGCCACATCTTGGTTTCACGACAACCTGGCCCAGAAGCCCAAGACAATCGGCGAGGTGAGTGCCCTCGTGAGCCTAACATACCACCTTACCAATTAAGATGCAATTCGACCTACATCGCGAATCTTGTGATGGTCGTTGCCATCCTTAAGGCATCACTCACCTCGTCCCTGTTCAATACCGTGAGATAAGCAGAAGATTCGTTGTAGATAAGTATTGTTAATGGTGTAGTGTAACTGCCAAGCAGTTGTGGACGGTTGTTACGTATTTTTAAGTCCAACTTTGATTCTGAGATGTTGTGTCTAACTGCACTTAAATTGTAAATGGTGGTTTTAACCGGATTAAAAAATAGGACACGAATCCAATATTTTTAATTCGGTTCTGCATTGCTAACACATTTTTCGCTTAATTTTGCTTTTTGAATTAAATTTAAGTGAAGTTCGACCTAAAAAGTTTGATTGAAAACTTATTTCACGAAATCAATTACTTAAACAGCTAATTTTATAATCGACTTTTGTAAAAATAACTGATGCCTAGCCTAAACTAGACACAGAAACAATGAAATTGTGTCAAAGTTTACAAACGATAAAAATGACAACTTTTGTAAAAATAATGATAGTAATAAACTTTAACACCACAATTTTCATATTATTTTAGAATGTAATTTTAGTTTTGTTAAGTTTTTTATTTCAACATTTCAATTGATCTCTTTTTTGTTTTAAGAATTTTAAATAGACTTAATAAATAGTTACGACTAGTTTAATTTAATTAAAATAATAATAGCATTTAATAATATTCGTTACTGGATCTCAAATTTATTTTAGTTCCAAATATTTGCGATAGTCATATTGTTTTTTATATAATAATATGTCAATAATTTCATTTGGAGTAATTTGCCAAATATTAGTTAAATTAAAAACAATACTGAAAAAAATATTTCGTTGCTTAAAAATATTTTTTTTTAAATGTAAATATTTAATGGTAATTTTTGTTGATGTGATCTGTTTAATCCATGTTTTGTTGACATAAAATAAAATATGATTTGTAAATATATTCATCTAGGTACTTTTTCTTGTAAATATTGCATTTTTTTTCTTGTGATGTTTAAATAAGCATTTCTAATATTAATTTACGATTACCCGTCTAGTTAAGCCGTATATAATCACTTACTTGGATTGTGTTATTCTATATTATGTACCCCAGCATTTTAGGGGAAATTGTGAAATAAACTTATTATTTTCAATTATTTCATGATTTTTTTATTAAATAACCTGAATACCCCCATATGACGAGATTAAATTCAACAAATCTTTCCTTTCATATTTTTTGCAGAGAAATGTATTAAAAGAGCAAGTTATTCTGAAACAACATATTAACATGAAAGTTGTAGATCTTATAATTTAATCTGGGTAAAGTACAATTTTGTACAAATATTGCCTATCATATGTCGATCTTGTTTATTTGTTTTTAGCCGAAAATTTGTATCGACTTGGTCTTGATTTTATAACTTCAGTCAACTCCCAGAACTCTGGAGTTTAGTCAGATATTTTACTACTTTCGAATGAGTGAAACTTTCAAAAACTATTCAATTCGCACATTACAATATCATTTCGTGATTTCTTCATATGAAATTAACTTACCTACTCAAATTAAAAAAACTATTACTTATTAGAATAAATTGGTTCGAGTAGAAATCAAACATAAATTATATTATTAATATACTCTAATTTATTAGAAATACAATTTATGTATGAACACTTTAGTAATATATTCATTAATATATTGCTATACGAAAATTTGACAGCCATTATACTCAGAATTTAATAATAATATCACAACAATGTGTTCCCAATAATACACAAGAGGAATAATTGAAATCTACTCTTTAAAAATATAAGAACGACGTTACAATCTATATTCTTAATTTTATCATAGATAAAAGAATAGGTGTTCTAAGACCTCTTTTTCATTGAATCTCCTTTAACCGCAAATCACTGATTTATAATATTATTAATAATATATAAATTATATTTATTAATAAAATAGGAATAATTAATAACTCAAAAAATACATAATAATAATGTATGATTAACCTTTTATTTTTATGTAATAATAAAATGTAGATAGAAATGTAACATGTTGGAGGAGTACAGCACGCATACTCTTCTATTGTATAAGAAGCAGACACTAAAATTTTGATACCCACCAATGTTCATACACACCGGGAGAAGAAAAGTACGCACACACTATGCTATTTAAGCCATTCCTTGTTCAAAATACAGAAAATAAGGTAATAAAATAAGTGACCTTATCTTTAAAAGTATGACAACTCTATATACGAGTAAATAGCGAAGATAACGGGTGTATAAATAAGTAGAGTTCACATTTTTATATTCATGTAAATATTTAGTGAACGCTGAAATGCGTACGCCGCTAACTCATAAACAGTGTCAGTGCAGTGCTCGTCAAGTCGTCAATCAAGACGAAAATAGGCGCCTGTTTACATTCACCGATGTCAAGACAAAGCGAGTAACATGTGCACGGAACAATGGATCAAAAACGTACGCACGACTCAAATTTATTGGCAAACAATTTTCAAGTTCTATGACTCTACATGACCTAGAGTTTAACAAAAAAAGTTTAGAGGTAGCTAATTTGAGGGCCATAATATGATAATATGTGACTGACAAATAGTATTTGTATTTAAAGTACTATATACCCGTTGAAATATTAAAGTAAAAATGTAAGTTTCTTTAGGTCATCATCAGCCGGAGGTCGTCCACTGCTGGACACAGGTACTTGCTTATTTCAAAATAGCATCACGTAGACCTCATAAGACACAATAGTTTGTCAGAACCCGTGGAGCCATTTTGGCGCAGTGCTATCATGAGAACCTGGTAAAATATGTGGTGTTCAATAGGGTTTGTAAGAATTCTATGTAGATTTAAAAAAAATTCGTTAAATATCGTAGCACTGTATATTGAAAAAAAAAAGAAAAAAAAACACTAGCACTATATTTTCCTTTTATTACTTTTTACTACTTTTCTCTTATAATTTACTCTTGCTAAACCAAATTTATCCAAAGCAAGTACTTAACAACGAAATATCAATTCAAATATCGAGTTAGACTAACGAGGACTAAAAGATCGTCGGGCAAATCTAAAGATAGAGGCAATGAGATAAACGGCTCGAGCCTAGTCCAGACTTGAAACAAGACACTTGGCGCTCGCTCTAGCGGTGGTCGCGTGTGTGTGTAGCAAAAATTTACGACACAACAACATACAAAATGAACTATTTGTCTGCTTCAGCTAAACACGCTAATTAGATGTTACTTACTAGACTAAGTTTATAGAATACACACTAGATTAACATCTACTAAGCATGTAATTATAAACTAAGTAGATACATAACATGGAAAAACATATGTCTAGAGAATTGGGCAGTCTATATAATGTTTATAAATACTTACTATCTGGGCACTGAAACATATGTCTAGAGAATTGGGCAGTCTATATAATGTTTATAAATACTTACTATCTGGGCACTCAAACTGTAATTTTTAGTGTTCTTTAAATATGCTTTGTCGCGCTTATTTTGAAATAAATAATTCTTTCATTGTTTAAACATGTAAAATTCAGTAACAATAATAAAGGAATTTAGTTATGTTACTCTGTACAGTAAAATAATACTAAACTATAAGAATATATAAATAATCATTAAATCAAATAATAAAAATAACACAAAACTTAGAAGTTATGTCATTCCTATTATATTTTAACGTCGTTTCTTTTTAACCACCTTATTTCTATATTTATTATATTATAAGAACGTATTATTTTAAATCTAAGTAGATAAAATTCAATCAAAAATAAATAAATATAAATAAATGATATCATTCGATATACAATATAACAAATTATAAACAATTTCTGCAACTTGTTGGAGATTTGGAGAAAATGTTGCACAGCCTAAATGATTCCTCCCGTCGTATTGGCCTTAGGATGAACTTAGTCAAGACAAAGGTTCAACAATCGCGTGCTCCCCAGGCCGGTCAACGTCGATGGTGCTATTCTCGAACTCGTAGACGAATACGTCTACCTCGGGCAACTATTGCAATTAGATAGGCATAACTTCGAGAAGGAAATCGATAGAAGGATTCAATTGGGTTTGGCATCATTCGGGAAGCGTCGTCACACACTCACGTCGCCTATGCTGCAGAGCTTGAAGATAAAAGTCTTCAACCTACGGTGTCGAAACATGGCCTATTAATTTAGGACTGGTCCGCAAGGATGCGGTTGGGTGTTTCTCTGTTCGACAGACTTCGTAACGGAGTCATAAGGCAGAGAACTAAAGTATCCGATATTACGCGACGAATAGGCTCGCTGAAGTGGCAATGGGCTGGTCACACAGTAAGAAGAACAGATGGCAGATGGGCCAGTAAGGTTCTGGAGTGGAGACCGCGTTTAGGACAACGAAGTGTTTTCACCAGGTCGGAGGACAATATCCGTGCAATAGCCGGTCCGGGATGAATGCGAGTAGTAAGAGATCGGTTATCTTAGCGTTCATTGAGAGAGGCCTATGTCGAGCAGTGGACCGATAAGGGCTTATAATGATGAAAATGATGAAAAACAGTTCTATTATTTATGCTGGCCACAAAAATATTTCTTAATTTGAAATTTGCATCTTTTATGAAAACTAGAATGTTGTTCTAATTTGACCTATCACTAAATATGGGGTGGACGCTTAAAGAAGACCGTGTCGCGGCTATCGCGCTACATGGTAGTGGTTACGCGCCAGCTCAAATTTTCGATATGGTGATAAAATAAAATTTAACCAGAAGGTGCGTACGTCAAATGATATAACGAAGCCTCAAGTTTGCCCCTCCCTCCTTCAGTTCAAACTTGAATCGGTTGTATTACAAAGCATTTCAATACTTGGAGCAGAAGGCCTGCTCAAAGTCTAATCCCATTTTGGTTACTCAAGGCATCCCTGACCAAAACAGCCGCCGATATTGTCATAGATCTCGTGTTCCTAATGTCCATAATATATAAACGGTTACTCTCAAAACACGCATGGGTTAATCATTTCATGATGGACATGCGACAGAAATTATGACCCGGCTAGATAGTGTTATGAATATGTAAATATTAAATATTGTAATAAATTGCCTTAGCTTTTAATGTAACCACATAGTATAAGTTATTAATATTGTATAATATAGATTTAAGTAAATTTAAAATATGTAATATTTAAATTATTGGGCGAACTTCACACTTTTAAATCAAAAGCCAAAATAATTTGCTTGGTGCTTTCATTTACTCATCATATTTTATGTAGAGTTTTTGCTTATATTTTTTCAGTGCATTAAAATAAGTTCTTTAAGCAATGGATTTATTTATACGTACACACGGTTTTTACCAAACTGAAGCTAACACTTTTTGATTGATTTAGTGTCACTCACATATAACGTCGATGCTCAAATATAAAAAAAAAATATTTTTAACTTTCGAAAAAACTTCTTTCACTTCTATTCCCAAAAATTTTATTTTTATGAAATAATTAAATATCCCACTTTTGTGCTCGAGTCTCCTGGAAATAAGCTGAGAAGGCCTCACAGTGGCAGGCTCCTAGCCTTCATACTGCATGTAGATGTATATTTGGTGGGGCATCATTACGACGATTTACCTCGCATCCTATAATTCATGGCGTTAAGTAAAATATAATTTCGATAAAATTATAAAACCACTTTCAGATTGATGTATCACGTCACGAAGCTCTGAAAATGTATTCGCAAACCACACATTTTACAGTTTTGAATTTTTGGATATTTTTGAAGTTATACTTCTTTTAGCGCGTTAGGGAAAAATTATAAGAATATTTTTTTAGATGCGCGCACGCACCACCACGAGGAACCTGACCGCACTGAATTAGCTATAGTCATCCTTTTAGACTCTCAAAAAACTTTCCGTAATGCGTCATTATAAAACTTTCAATGTATTGAATATCTTTTTTCTATTGTTAGCGTCGTATTTCTACAAACGTAGAATAAGGCGAAACATAAATTTTTAAATAGATTATCATGCGTAGATTATGTTGCGTCATAGAAGTTTAAGTTCTAACGCGTGTACATAAGTACACACACATTTCTTTTTAACTATAGGGGGACAAACAAGCAATCTCACTGGATGAGTAGCTATACCCATAAACATCCGCGTAATTACTATGCTAACGCATTGCACTCCTTTCCTTCACCCGTCCAAGGGGCCACCGGTTCCTCAGAGACCAAACAGAACACATCATTTTACGGTGGTACCATGTGACCCGGTCCGGTACGGGCCCAATTCGGCTGCAATGCAGCATAATACCGTCTCTTACTCTAAATGGGCTCGTCAAAACACGCACGCAATAATGAATTAATTTATAATTGCTCGGTTGATTGTACAAACTCACAACATGGTACATACATTGCTAAATATTCATAACGACAATTAGCATACTTGCAGCATTGTGGCCGCGAATTAACTTTATGACGTGGAAATACTTCAGCCAGTATTTTGTGGTGGTGAGATTTATTCATCCCATTGTATCTAACCCTTTCAAATTTAACGGACGAAGACACTTTCGCAGTTAAGTTAAACCTACATCGAATTTATATGCTGATTTGGTAAGACAGTGTTTTGTATTCTCCGGGCAAGTTGCTCAGTCTCTCACGCCAGTGTGAATAACCCACAATCACTCAGTAATGTAATCCCTTTTTTAAATAGTTTGAGGTTGAAAATTTATGTCGTGTTTTGTCGACACAAATTTCGTAGGAATGTATCATTTATTAACAATAAAACCGCTTGGTTTAGTATATACAAACTTTTGTACATTTTATATAACTTCGCTGAAAAACAAGCCAAAAAGCGTTATCAGAGTGTCTATTTGACATAGGCATATACTTGAAGTCTGCAATAGTTATACCCTCTGGGATCGTGTTATCTGTCATTTTATAGAAGGTTTAAGGAGGCAAAGGAGCAGTCGGAGTCTAATAGTGACTACCCATGGCCATATGCGTCCGCACAGTAGTTATACATTGCGCCTTATCTTCCATCAGGCCACCGGAAACTTTTACGGATTTTATCGCGGTTTATTTAATTATTTAACTTGTCCGACGTTTCAGAAGCTTTACAGCAACCACGGACACGGGTGGACTTCACCCGTACGTGAAAGTAGTTTTATTGTGATGAGTAACATTCGCGTAAACTTGAGACATCGACACCGCAGCTGTCACGTTGCGTTTGCGGTGTGGTAGAGCGCGAGCGAGACTGCACACCTCGTCCTGTAGACATGAACTGTAAAACGTGCGCGGATTCTGAACAATGGGCAATGCATCCATTGCGGCATCTGCGAGGGAGGGCCCACAGGTGCGCCCCGCACAGGTGGGCAAGTTTGTTTAGGGCTCGGTAATCCTTTAAACTCGAGCAGGGATAATGGAAGTAAAATGTGTTGATAAACTGTACGCACAGTGCCTGCATCTTATCCACATACGTGTAATGTACTAATATAAGGAGGAAAGAATATTTGTTTGTCTGTTTGTAAAGAATAGGTTCCAACACTACTGGGCCAATTTTAACTATTTTTTTCACTAATAGAAAGCTAACGATCAGGAAGTGACATCTACACTTCTATACTAACATTATAAAGAGGACACATTTCATTGTTTGCTCGTTTATTACAATTAAACTACTTTTACGGATTCTATCGCGGTTTATTTAATTATTTAACTAACACGACGTTTCAGAAGCTTTACAGCAACAATGGTCACGGGTGATATTGTGGTCCTGATATTGTAACTCTTAAAAGTTTTTAAAAGTACCCGAAGAATTATTTTGTTAGTTCCGATTAACAAAAATAGTATTTATTGTATCTTGCTGTCTTGAGGTGTTATGTTTAATTTTTGTTTTGACTATGATTGGCACTAGGTATCAAGCAATTTCAATTGCAATACAGAAGATGGCTGGGTTCTTCCATCTGCTTGGGTCAGTCCACTCGTGACCATGGCAGCTTTTAATCTTCTGAAACGTCGGACTATTTAAATAATTAAATAAACCGTGATAGTATCCGTAATAGTAGTTTTATTGTAATGAGTAATATCCACGTAAACTTAAGACATCAATATGTTTGTTTACTTGTATTGAATTGGCTCTGAAACTACTGGTCTGATTTGAAACATTATTTTAACATTAGAATCTTATATTATTTTTGGTGAACATAGACCATATAACATTTTCTAAAAAAATATTTATCATACCAAAACTTCAATAATGTACAAAAGTATGAAAAAATATCAAAGTAAATCCTTATTTAACAGCTGAAGTAATTGAGATTGACAACTAGATGTCCGGACAGACGTTCTGTCATATATCTAATTTGTTATCATCGTAATGTGTAATGTTGACGCGGCTGAAATTAAAATACATAATTATTATATTTTTATATAAGTAGTGCTTTTTTGCCAGCTAGCTATTTGAAAACGATGAGATATGTGCAGTGAGAAGGTTACGATTTATGCTCACATAATTTTGTTAAATAGAATAAGAGAATATCGCCAGAACCACCAGATCCCCGCAAATGATACGAAATGCAATACTATACCATACCCATCACTTCACACTGGTGCTAGGTAATCGTGAGATACCTCCCTGGTCGTACCGGTCCAGTTTAACGGCTACTCTTCTGTATTTCTATAATACGACGCTTAGTAAAATGTATTACACATGCGCACTGCTCCGTGCTATAATTATTACACATGCGCACTGCTCCGTGCTATAATTATTACACATGCGCACTGCTCCGTGCTATAATTATTACACATGCGCACTGCTCCGTGCTGTAATTATTACACATGCGCACTGCTCCGTGCTATAATTATTACACATGCGCACTGCTCCGTGCTATAATTATTACACATGCGCACTGCTCCATGCTATAATTAGTACTCCCGGGCGTAAAAGTTGCATATTTTGTAATTTTTAATAAGGGAGTATCCGCCCTGCACCTGATCTCTTGTCAGACTCTCCGGAATAGGAGATTCTTTTTATAGTGCAGGGGGCGAACGAGCAATCGGAGCATTTTTACGACCAGCGGCGCCCATGAACGTCCATTGGTATACTTATTATGTGGACGCATTGACGTCCCCCCGTCCTGCCCTCCCAATGGACTATTTTTCCCAATTTCATGCGGCCTGTGAGTTTTTGTTTATAAAATTGGGTACTGTATCACGATGTAGTCATTCAGCGTTATCATAAAGTGTAGGATTACTCATAGAAGTTAAGGGACTAATTTATAAATAAGGTTTTTACCGTGCGACATCAAGATAAAGTACAATTTATGGTCAAAATTATTGTTAGTAATTAGTCAGAAAATAAAAACCTTGAAGTAAATGGCTCGGGTACATTATTCATGTACGCGCATTATGACTAAGCTCCAAATGTTTAAGGTGTGTGAGGAGTAGAACAGCTTGAATACAACGAGACTGAAGCCCTTGGATTGTGTGATGTGCACAAGAGATTTATATTTCACCTCTTACGTGCTTTGACTTGCCTGTTATTTTGCTTAGAGCAGGAGAGGAATGGTTTCGAGCGTATGCAAGTACAGTTGTATGTTCCCTGCTACACATTGCTACAGATTTTTACGTGGCATCTTGATAACGATAGTGACTTTTAACATTAAAACATTTAATGGGTGGCCAGCGAAGCTTCGTGCATAAATGCTATATAAAAATAATAGTTGAATATTCAACAACTTTTATAGTAATTTCGAAGCTTACGAAACTTTTTTATGTCAAATAACATCAGTTCCGTTGATAAGAGTTGTGACATTACTCCTTTAGATCAGACTAGGGGGTAGCTGGATCTGAAACGAAAATCAAAATGAAATTGACAGTGAAATTTGAACACAGACCCAAGGAGACCCTTGCCGACCACCACTGTTCTAACTAGTGAACCACGTGGGCAGTATACTAGTTAGAACATAAATCACTAGTTGGAATATAATAAGTTAGAATATGATATGAACAATAAAACGGCCTTTCACTACATAAAGTAACCATAAAAATAGTTATTTCTTGTTTAAATTAAAATTCATTGTTGTGTTTATACTTTTTTAATTAGTCATATTACTATGTATCTTTTTAATATTGCCTCTTGTGTCTACTATATAATGTCTGTGTGTTTGTACGTCAATAATTATGGAAGCTTAGTTTTTTGCAATACATGCATTCCGTTCCTTCTGCCTATCCCATTAGGGAGCTGGCGTGAAGATGTGTTGTTGTTCATTCTCATCAGATTTTTTCTACTATAATGGGATAATTAATCCAAAAATATGCAAATTGTTGTACCTTCTAGTTTCAATTTTAATATCTACCGGTAAGCGATCTATAGCCATACATATTTTTTGTTGTGGTAAAAGTAATTCAGATTTGTTTATATCTGTGCCAGATCGAAACCATATTCAGTTCAGTAGGCTGGTCTTGAAAAAGTAACAAATACGCATTAAACTAAAATATTAATAGGTATTTATGTTTGTTACACATACGTGTAAATGTCTCCGCCAACGGAATCAGCATTGAGTGTAATGTGCGCAAGGTGGTGGAAACGAGCTAGTGAAAAATATAATGATTTAATGACAGAATTGTTATGTATTTTAATGATACTTTTATCACATGTATGTCAGTGATATGTTAGTACTATATTTATCGTAAAGGACCATATGGAATAGTTACACACAGCGTCATAAAATTGAAAATAATTTATTGTTAGGAGATAAGTTGCGGTCGTCATGTTTTGTCGCTAAAAATAATGTAGTGATAGTTTAGCGCCCAACTCGTGCGAGACGACGTGGTACAGCACGGGGCAGCGAGCAGTCGATCCAGTGGGTGAATCATCGGCAACTAAAGGACCATAAAACACTACTTACTTGTTACTGTTGTTACTCTTGCTCAAATTATATCTTGACTAGCAGTCCGTCCCGGCTTCCGTCGGATGTTACACAAAATATGTCAAAAAGTCATTGATTTACAAAAGTACAAAAACTTTACATGTTAACCATCCATCAATTTCACAACAGAATTATAGCTCCTCGAGTACTTCAAACAACTTGTGAAATCTATACATCTGGCGCACTATAAAGCGCCTGAAACGTCATAACTAAATAAACAAAGGTTAATCCGTAAAAAGTAAGTAAAGGGAAGAAAGTGCGATTTACACATAGCGTAAAGAGGTTTAATTAAAATCTAAATCTACTGACGATTTCCTGGCTCCTGAACATTTATACTCACTAGCGAAGTGTCGGTCACATGTCCCGTGAACGTCTCAAAATAATACGCAGTCTGTGAGTCTGTAGTTGAGTCAAAATGTCATTGTGTCAAGGAGAGGCCTGCAGGGCATGAGGGACCTTTAGAGTTTGCCGTTTCTCAACCATTTCCAATGTTTCATCACTTTTAGCTCAGGCGGTAAATCGTAAGCATTCTACTAAAAGGGGTAAGCGGTGAGGAGAGCAGAGCCGTACCGGCAGAGACAAAGATAAGTTTTATAACCCCTGTAATTTTGTAGTTTTGGTTAGAGGTAGGGCATGTAGCATACCACCGGAGTTGATGCGACACGAAACTGATGTAAACGTTTCGTGCGGTTCACGAGCTTCAAACAGATACTTGTAGGGAAAGCCTGGAGCCGATCGTGAGGTTGAGCCGAAATTGCGCAACGTAACTGCATAACCACCAAGTTAATGAGTGTCACGGAAGCTGACAACACGTCTATATTGTAGTGTTTATGCCGTTGTGTAGGTGTGAAGGCCACCTTCAGCAGGCTTGCTTGACACCTTCCTCTACAAAGAAGCGGTCAAATTTGATTGAACTGGTTCACCGAGGTTTAGTACCAGGACCACACATGTCGTCAGGACTTATGTTTGCGGGCGCCTGCATTCAGTGAACTCAGTGAAAAACTTGTATTTGCATACAAGTTTTTCAGATTTATTTCTTTATTTGTGCTCGATTCCTTTCTTTTTGCTAAATTTCGCGATTGTAGATCTGCGAGTAGCGCCCCATAGGCTTTAATTACTGTATAACGTGTTATGCGCGCTTATCGCATGGCCAAATATGCGCATAAACTGCATATTGTGATAGCGTTGATTTGAAGATAATTTAAGTATGTGCTTCAAGAAAATAGGTAGTATAACAAGTACCGTGACAGACATATAGAAAGACAAATGCATAACAAATTGTCCTCATAAGGGTCCCGTATTTTCACCTCAGGTACGAACTCACGAAACGCACTTGCCACTGCGCGACCCTTCTGCTACAACAAACTGGCAAGTCAAAAGCCTTGAATCTACGACGTAGTACGCTGGGGCCTGTGGAGTGGTGGAACCAGTTTTAGAAGTACTTAGTACCTGGCCCGTACCGTTATTGTGTTTACACGTCGACGTAGTAATGTAATAATCATCGACGTCTATCAGTCACTGCACCTGCTACACTGCACACGTATCGGGCCGGCGCGACAGTCTCTCTTAGAGACATACCACATAGGTGTGTCTGAACTGATGGCTACTGCCATGATTCGTACCATTTTTGGGGCACCTAGACCCAAAAGAAGGGATCGTACATGGGGACACGTAAGAGGTAGTTATCATGCTGCGTGACGGCTGAAACTGTCTGGCACGACCCGAGAGGTACCTCTCGCCCACAATCACCGCTATAAAGTAAGACTCATGCTAGACAAGGGGCTAATGGGGGCAACGCATAGAAATACGTGTGGATGTTAATAGGGGTTGATAATGTCCAAATGACCTTGTTTACTCGTTTGTCCCAGCATTCACGAATTCACCATCAAACGATTGGGTTGAAGTTGCCACAACCCCACCCTATGTCCGGTATCGATTGCTATCGGCCGGTTGGACCGGATGGAGGTTAGTCACGGCACTCGGACACCACGAGATATTGTGCGTTACCATTACTCATCGCCAGGAGGAAGTGAGTTATGGGTGGTATTTCGTACAGGGAGGTCAGCCGATGTAACTGATGACGTGGTAGTGGTAGAGTCACTTCAGCAATATGAATGTATTATTTCAAATTTACATTTAGATACCTATGTGTGTTTTTGTGTGAAAACGTAATTAACACAGTTATAATCTTTCTGTTTTATAATTTTAGTAGAATTTTATTATATTTTTTTAAATTACTTCCATAACATTTTTGTGTTATGAAATATCTTTGTGTGTTACACACTGCTGACATGCATTGAAAAATCCTATTTCTACAGCGTACTATGCCCATACATCCGCACAACCGCTATACCCCACGCCATCATAGAGTCAGTGGAGCTTAGCTAACCGTAGCCACGACTTCACACCTCTTGAGTGAGAGGTACTTGCACAGTGGTTGTGAGACTGAGCCGGAGCCGGAAGCGGCGGAGGGTCCTGCGCGTGCGCAGACGGAACACGGTGAGCGGCGCGGAGCACGCGTCCAAACCGGTCGCCGCGACCCGCGGCTCCGCGCGTCTGTAGTCTACTAGACATTACACTACCAAGTGTTGCTATACTTGGCGCACGGTGGGACTTTGCTTGCAAATATTTTAAAAGTTTTGTAACAGATTTCCGTATGGTAGTCGAGTCGGGATTTAGAGTGCGGCTGGGTGATCACCCGCTCACTTGATACCATCGTAAAGTGAAGGGTGCGTTCGTGTGGTGTGTAAGTATCCGGTGTTCATTAAGGGCCAGTCGGGAGATGGGCGACATGTCTGCTTGACTTGCGATGCGGATGTTTATAGGGATTGGTCGACAGCAAAAGCCAGCAACTGATCATTTGCTCCGTAATGCACTGTAGAAGGAAAAAAGCTAGTCGAATTCGCCATGATAGCGTACCGTAGCATAAAGCAAAACAGTATCGCAAAAATTTATCCCTCAGTTTTAGTATTTCATGCGTGGAGTGCTTACCCTAATAGTTTCATTCCTAAAAATCATACATACATTTGTAGCTGTATATTAAATACTTAAAAAAATTACTTTCAAAAGTTCTAACATAAAGTACTCATAATCTTATAAGCCTTACAAAACCTCTGTATCAAATGAACGGACAATGGTTGCATTTCTGCCATTTGGCTTCTGTAAACCCTAAAAATACATATTTTTTTTTGTTATTGGTGATCAGACAGTTTTAACATTGATAGAACGTTCAATGTCATTTAGTAACAGTCGTAATCGAGGTTTTCCTAGCTTACGCGGAAAATGAACAGTCGGAGTATTTTGCTGATTACCATCATCATTTCTAGGCTCCTTCTCTTGTACCCTACAATAGGCCATTTCATTATTTCAGATGTCCACCGCAGGACTCCGTAATGATGTACGCTTAGATGTAGGTCCAGCGCTCCATGGCATAGTAGTAGTAAGAAGGGTCCTTGTGTATGGTAGAGGAATCGGGCCGGGTATCGTAGAAAAAGCCTATTGCCAATCCAGTACCAGTCCAAAAAATGATATTCTGCAGGCCCACGGGGATAGGATATGGGAGTGCAACGCGTCTAATTATCCCCAGCCTATGCGGGCGATTATAAATATCGGGATGCCATCGATTCTCTGATCGGACATTATGACGCCACCATTTGGTAGAGAGGAGAGAGGGGACTAGGTCCAGTCCAGTAAATATGTTATATCCAAAAACCATCGTCGGATTGCGTTTATCCCACCTGCGGTAAGGAAGGGGTCTTTGTCCATATCGACCATGAACCATGTAGACATGTCTACCGTCGTAGTCCCTCATATCCGTGTAGGCTGTATGTCCTCAGCATAGTGTACTAAAAAAAGAATAAACCCCGTTTTGCAGCTCTGCTTCAATCAAAAATCTTACAGGAAAATGTTTATATTTCGCCGCGATCCAAGTTCGTGCATTTTGATCGCTAAATTGATACGAAGAAAAAAACAGGAACAATACCGCTTTCTCGGTAGAGGCCCGTAGTAATGTTCCTGCGCGTCCTTCCGAGAACGCGCGCCGCGTTTCCTCGAATTACCTCGCTTGCGGTTTTTTATAACAACAATGATTGGCTTGTTGACAAACATTATAACTAGTTCATTGTTTATGTATTATTATACCAGATGTGCCATGCGGTCACATACACCAATGATTTTTACAGTATATTATGTATTGCATGTTAATCCAGTTGTAATTTTAATGTATATTTGTGCCAAACTTCAGCCAATACGTCAAATAGTTTATGTGTAAAAGAGAGAGAGAGAGAGTGCAGGCATGTTACGCGGGTGAAACTGTGGGTCACAGCTAAACAGTAATATTGTACATAGTCCACAACAAGAACAGAGTAAAAATACAATTTTCTTCAACAATTAAGCGTACACCTGGAGTCAAAAGTCCGTCATAGCCTTAATAAAACAGACGCAAGCGCAAGATAATAGTGTTATTAACAGAAAGAGCTATTAAAGCAAAACACTGCATACAATACGAGCGTAACGCGATGAACCGTAGCGTTTTCCCACGCGAAGTCGGGGCGCGGACATTTCATTATAACATTACTGTTCTATTAACTTTATAATTGGTGGTACCTTAACTTCTAAGGGTCATTTAGTGCTAACATCGTGTGAAACAAAGATCGTCTTTTATTTTAATGAAAAATTATTATAATAAATGCTCAAAGTCCACAAGCGACTTTCTTTTCCATTGGCAACATTCCGACATGACTGTAGAGTTTCAGGCGCTGGACCGATGGCTTACGAGGATCCCGTTCGAAGCATGATGTTATGTTAACAAAGCCTGTCTATCATGCGTGCACAATGAGCTACACCACGTCAGCTAACGCTCCTGTTGCTCCCGCCGTCTGCCAGTGACTGATCACATAATGTTATATTAATAAAGCCTGTCTATCATGCGTGCACAATGAGCTACACGTCGTCAGCTAACGCTCCTGTTGCTCCCGTCGTCTGCCAGTGACTGGTCACATAATGTTATATTAATAAAGCCTGTCTATCATGCGTGCACAATGAGCTACACCACGTCAGCTAACGCTCCTGTTGCTCCCGTCGTCTGCCAGTGACTGGGCACAGGTGCTCCTCTGAGGCCTGCTACCCACCAGACCACCACTACACGCGACTACCGCTAATTGATTCTTACTTTTGTCAGAATTTAAGATCCTTATAAGACTTTCGAGATAGGGCTATTACAAATATTAAAAAAAAATATTTTTTTTGAGGAAATGGCGTAAAGCTATACACACATATGTGTGTATTTATATTCTATCCATCATGTGTACTAACCATATCTATTTTCCTTTTTTGTTTCAGGTAAGTTCTAAATAAGTTCAAAATTGAGGGTAAGTAGTAATAAAAGGATGTAAATAGAAATTGATAAGATCGCCATTTTATCTTCTGAGCAGAGCTTCTGTCGGTGGTGTTGTTTCCTGTAAGTGGCTCTCACATCCGCTCTTTCAGCTCATCACGGGACGGGTCAACATAATTGTCCTTTTTGGCCGTCGTTTTCCTATCTTTAAGAAAAGTGCCCAGGATGTATTAAGACTATTAGGGATGCAAAGTGCATACTGAAAAGTGAAAAAGAAACGAGGAAATAAGTTTGGTCTGATCGTCATACATCATGACGCTTTGATTTAGACCATAGAAGAAGCAAAGACAGACAAATAAAATCTAATTTTATATTTTCTGTAAATTAACTGAAGTATCCAAAGTACTTCTAAATAAATTGACCAATGCATTGCTATTGAATATAGTTTGTGCGTATTTTGGGGTGTATTACAAAAGTAATAACAATTTATTTTAATTATTTTAAAGAGTTTTTGAAATAAAAAGGGCGGTTTGCTAGCAATTATTAAGCCAGTCTCGATTAAACAGAGAGGCAGACATCAAAGAGTATTTATTTACAAATATCCACAAGTATGTAAGAAAAGTCTTCTGAAAATCAACACTCAATAATCCCGAACTAACTCATGTGTTGGAGTCAGATGTGGACCTCTCCTTGGCTAACACTTTTCCAAATGTCTCTCAGAATTAAATCAACCGCAGAGTTCAATCACATTATAAACCTTCACCTACGTAACCTCACAAATTGTAACAGCGAACCAACTTGAAAACAAGTTACAACCCACCAATATGCGATTCTAAATCGAAGACTCTAAAATCTATATTTCTATAATCACAAACTGACAGCTCTTTTCAAATCGGTCGTATAGCGCCCCGATCGATCAACCGTGATTATTTAAACGTCAGATTAACTTTCATTTGGACCTCGGAGGTGTAATGTGCTACGATTGGTTTCATTATTATAATATTCCAAATATAATGCTATCAAATATGATTGATGTGTATTCTCTGTTCTGTTTGTTCATCACCCCTAAATAGCGCAGATGAACGCGTTGAATTGGCTTTAGATCTCCATGTCTTTGTTTAGTTTTTTGACGAACCTAAGTTCATAGCTTCTATGAACGAACTGTTCGGTGTATGGCTGTTAGCTTGACTTCCGTGACTTACTAGGAGTACAGGAGAAGAGGAGAGCAATAAATCTGTTTGACGTAGACATGTAGGACGTTGTCATCAAGCAGCTGCGCTCACTAAGTAAAGTGCCTAGCTCGCTCTCATCAAATCATTGCTATAAAATTAACCTAATAATCAAATGAAAAACCCAAAATCTGACAATTTAAAATATTATATAGCGCCCCAACCCGGCTTCGTGAATGATACAGGCTGTATCCCTTTGCAAATTTTACCGAAAACGTTAAATCTTTTTTTCCATTGGTGAAAACCGCATAAAAATACGTTCCGTGGATTTTGAGAAATTCTCTAACATACAGCTTTTAGAAACTTTCTTTTGTAACATTAATATCGATCCGCCCCGGCTTTTCCCTAGGATAACAACACAAAGTATACACTAAAACCTGCGTCGAGAATAGTTTTTGGGGAATTTGTTTTATATATAACAAGAAGAAGAGATACAAATTAACGTCACCCGAGTCACACAAGATAAAATCTGTCAAACTATTCGGGTTGGGTTGTGTAGGGGACACTACATAATATTACTTACATACAACATACGAACATTTGCTTGTAAAAATTACCCTGACTGTTCGTTTGCTCCTGAGAATTGTAACTCACATGGACGCTATTACTACGCTCATCCGCGACTAGTGACCACTGCGTTCGAATCAGGTGGCAAAAACTGTACCATAACATTGTCATCTAACACAGATCAAAACTAAAAACTTTACAAAAAGCTAAGTAGACCGTAACGAAGTATAGATCATTGTATACAAAACGCACCCAACTTTTTTATTTGACTGGGAAATATACCCTATGAAGTTAGAAATAACGTTCATAACAACTTAAATGTGAAAGGATGTACCTACCAAGGAACGCTTCATTTAGCAAAAGTATGTCGAATTCATCCTTTATACTCTGTTTTTACTTAAAAATTGTCTATGGATTTAATGGCCGCACTCAACGCTCAAGACAAATTGGCACTCTGTTCGTGTACTCTTAGCCTTATATTGTAAAAATGATGGCAGAATATCCATCACATTAGACGTGGCGGGTAATGCGTTACTTAATTTCTGTGACTGTCTCAGCATGGCAGTTTGGAGCCA